>PVIH01012322.1:0-64145 GCA_004025045.1 Sigmodon hispidus | reverse complement strand
TGGGGATCATATCTATTTGGTGTTCTGTAAGCTTCTTGTATCTTTATGGGCATTTCCTTCTTCAGGTTAGGAAAGTTTTCTTCAATGATTTTATTGAAAACATTATCTGTGCCTTTGAGCTGGTATTCTTCTCCTTCTTCTATTCCTATTATTCTCAAATTAGGTCTTTTCATGGTGTCCCAGATTTCCTGAACATTTTTTGTTATGGTTTTTTTAGTTTTACTATTTTCTTTGACTGATATATCTATTTGAGCTACTGAGTCTTCCACTTCAGAGATTCTATCTTCCATCTCTTGAACTCTGTTTGTTATGCTTGTATTTGCGGTTCCAGCTTTTTCCTTCAGGTTTTCTATTTCCATCTTTGCCTCATTTTGTGCCTTTTTTATTGCTTCTATTTCAGCTTTTAGTTCCTGGCATGTTTCTTTCATAGATTTGTTCATCTCTTCCAATTTTTTGTTTGTATTTTCTTCTATTTCTTTAAGGCTTTTTTTCATATCTTCTTTTAGAGCTTTTGGTGTTGCTTCCTTCTGTTTCCTCTTCATTGCTCAGTTCAGGTCTTGTATTTGTAAGATCGCCACTCTCTTCTGGAGTTACCATGTTGTCCTTTGTATTATTATGTAATTTTTTGCACTGACGTTTGCCCATGGCTTCAGTGGTTCACGATTAGATGGGTCCTGGTCAGTTGTGGCACTTTGGTTTGTGTGCCTCCTGTCACCTCTTTGGTCAGGGTTTGATTCTGTCTTTCAGAGACCCCTGCAGTTGTTGGTATGCTCAGTTCGAGGTCGTGGTGGGTAGCTGTGCAAATTCCTTCAGCAGGAGCTGTGGGTGTGGTCAGGGGCACAGCTTACCTGCCCCTACTCCAGAGTGTGCTGGGACTTTGCTGAGAGCACTTGATCCTGGGAGCGGAACTGAAAGCAATGGGAGCTCAACTCTCCCTCCCAGGCTAGGATATAGGTGCTGAGGCCTGCTGATCCCTTCTCACCTCTGGTCAGGGTCTGAATCTGCCCTTCAGAGACCACGTAGTTGGTTCGTTCAGTTCGCTCAGTTCGAGGTCGTGGTGGGGAGCCGTGCAGATTCCCTCAGCAGGAGCTGTGGGTGTGGTCAGGGGCAAGTTTACCTGCCCCTCCTCCAGAGTGTGCTGGGACTCTGCAGAGAGCTGGCAATCTTAATAAATACTTGTATTATATCATTTATGTCTTGCAACACTCTATATTATGTGTTTTTTAATATCTGGTATTGTCAGAAGTTAATTAGCCTTACGTTATGCTTGGCTTATTGTAAGTCTAAGCTCTACCTTTTACATTGTAATTATTTTCTTTTTTATATGTCTATTAAGGAATTTGAAAACTTCTAGTCTGTGAGTTCAAAATGGCATAAGGATATATGCCATTAGCTTTTATATGATAGACTCATATTCGGTTATCATCATTAACATTATTATTATAGCTACTGTATGTACAAAAATTCAGGTATTTGAATGCTATTAGAAAAGATTAGATTAGCAAAGGAAAGGCTATCTCTTTCAAGTGATATAAATAATGAGTTTGCCATATTCTCATTTATCCCTCTCATATTTTTTTTTAAGATTTATTTATTTCAGTTGCATTGAGTGTTTTGCCTGCAAGTATATCTGTGTGAGGGTGTCAGATCACCTGTAACTGGAATTACAGGCAGTTGTTAGCTGTCATTGGGTTCTGGGAATTCAACCTGGGTCCTCTGGAAGAACAGTTAGTGCTCTTAACCACTGAGCCAAATCTCCACCCCCACCCCTGTCTTTAAACTCCAGTGTTTCTTCTCCTTTATTTCGTTACAAATTCCATATTCAGCTGAGTTTGTTACCCCTGAGCACAGAGCTTAACCAACTGGACCACCCAGAGGTCATCATTTTTATCTATTGAGGTTTACTTTAATTTACGTATGTGTGCCATATGCATGCAGGTGCTTTTAGAGGCTAAAGGACACCCTGAGATTTCCTGAATCTGAAGTCAGAAGAACTTGTGAAGCCTCCAATATGGATTCTGGGAACTGAAGTTGGGTCCTCTGGAACAGCAGCAAGCACTCTTAACTGTTTGGTCCCTTAGTCTTTGGCATTTTAACTATTTGTCTGCGGTTCTTTTCTATATAATTAATTAGACTATGATCTTTAAGAAATTATATCCTGAGCTGGAGGCACTTAAGGGCACCTGCTGCTCTTGCAGAGGATGCAAGTTTACTTCTCTACAACTACATAGAGCAATTTACAACCATGTAACTTCCAACTCCAGGCAGATCTCCACAATCACTTTACACATGTGTACATACTTACACATAGCAGATACACATATGCAAATAAAAATAAAACCATAGACAAATGACATTATATTACTTATTTGTTCACATTTCTCAAAGCATGAAAATTTTAGGCATCCAATGAATAAGTGAATATCTTAAATGTTTAGTTAATCAACAGTGTGTCTGATAGTTGTCATTTCAGTTATTAATTTTATTAGTATTTGACTTACAATTTTTAGCTCTTGCCACAAGAACAAAGGACTTTTCTAAAGACATGGCTGAACATATAAACGATCTCTTTTATACAGAGTGAACGAGGTTAGAAAATACAGAGCTTTTATCCTTAAAAACTCCTACCTTATTCTTCAAACCCTCCTCCTTCATAGAACTGTTGTTTTACAGCTGAAATAATCAGCTTCCATGGGATGTTATTACACACACCATCTTGTCTGTTGATACAAAAACATGTTTTTGAAGTCTAGATTCCCAATCTTTCAAAATAAGTCATTTTGATAAAAATTGAAAATGTAACTTTAGTACGTCCAGTTGTCACAGTATTAAATAAATGTCACCAGGTGGCCTAGCTGTGGGGAGCTATGGTAGGTATTTCTGAAGACTTGTTGCATACAGGGTTGTACAGAGCAGATGAGAGCTTTGCTGTCTGATCTTAAGAGAATATGACACACAGAAATAAACTAAGGATCCTTGTTAGTCATCTGCTTTTCTCTTTCATGGCATGAAGTGTTGTTTGTTCTTATTTCTCAAAAGTCTTGAAACATTTTACTTTTATAATATACTATGGCTAGACTAAATATGATTTTAAATTCAGTACATCTTCTGTTGTTTATGGTGTCCTCTCATGGACTTGCTAGGTTTGACTTCTGTGGTTGAATTCTGAGGTCCAGATAGAGTAGGGGGTTGATGACATCTCTTTGAATATCCTCCTTATGCAGATTAAGGAGAGTCTGGGGAGAGGAGTGGAAAGACCACAGAGATACACAACTCATGGGTGGCTTAGGGATAAGATAATCTAAGCACAGGATGGAGATCTGAGATCACACCAGATGCCTACAGTTTTGGTGTGAGAAGAAAGGATTTGTCCAATGGTTAAAGCCTTGGAGAGTACAACCTTCTTTGTTACTGTGTCCTTTACAGAGTAAAGTGGTAGTATAGTGATGAAAATGTGCCACAAAATCAACAAAATATTTCCTAGGGGCCACAAGCTTACCAGAACATACATCAGGAAATTAACCTCTTATCTCCCTCTTATTAAATCTTCAGCAGCATTTAGAACCTTCTGCAATCTACTGTCGATCTCCCTTCCTTGTCTCATGACTGACTGATTTCTTCTCCCACTCAGTGTTAGCATCTTACACACCTGGCCACACTCGTCTGTGTTTACTTCTAAAAAGTTTTGCTTGAATTTCCTCTTTGGGAAGATCCCTTCTCCTCTGGTAACAGGCTTAGGACTCACTATTATCTTCTACGGTTCCTCTCCTGGCTTTAGAAGGCAAAGTATATATAGACTGATTTTCTGTGCTTCACAAAGTCTCACAAATACCTCAAGAAAAAAAAAGACATAACTAGAAGGACATTTAGTTAGAAAAAGTTTACTGAGCCCTCTGATGGTTAATTTTTATTAGCTAGATATAAATGAGGGTCCAGGAACTGAGAATCTCTGCTTAGAAGTACATCAGTCAAATTGGCCTATGGGGCATTTTCATGATTGATGAGTAATATGGAAGAGCCCAATCCACTGTGGGAGGAGCCACCCATGGGCTGGTCTTCCCTGGTGCTTTAAGATATCTTGTTGAACAGGCTATAAGCAGCAATCCTTATAGGCTATAAGCAGAACTCTACTATGGCATCCATTTCAATTTCTACCAGATTTCTGCCTTTCTTTCGGCCCTGGATTCCACCAAGAGTGAACTGTGATCTACAAGTGTTTACCTAATTAGCCCTTCCCTCCAGTGTTGCTCTGGATCATGGTCTTTTTGCAGTAATTACAAGCAAACTAGGACTGTACTTAGAAGTTTCTGAAAATGTTCTAAACTGTGTTAAAGCCACTGCTATGTGATTATCCTTCTGTGTCCTGTGAATATGTATTATTCCCATTGGTTAATAATAAAATTACTTGACCAATAGCCAGGCAGGATAAGGTTAGGCTGAAAAATTAAACTCAGGACTTAAATAAAGAGATACAGAGTTGACAGAGACTTGAGCCAGTCACTCAAGAAGCAAGATGCCATAGGAGAGGACCATGTGGTAATATATAGATTAATAGAAATGGGCTAATTTAAATGTTAGAGCTAGTTAGGAATAAGCCCGAGTAATTGATCGAATACTTATAATTAATATAAACATCTGTGTGGTAACATTGGAAGTAGCTGCCATGTATTTAGTACCAGATGTGCAAGAGAGAATACTCTGATTACAAGTCACCAACATATTTTCCTTGCAAGTAAATTGAAACCAGCAAATTATACTTTCCACAAATTGAGATCTTTTCTTTTCTAGGACCTGCAAAGTTAGAAGTCCTTAGTATTTTTGTTTTAGGTAGTAAAGAATGGGTGTCAAAAATTTCCCATTTGAGTTGGATAAGAGAGGGATCAATACAGACCTCATTCCCTTTGCCCTGCTGCTGTGTGCTATCTAAAAAATCTACAATACTAGGAAGGGTCCTCATCCTGTGTCAAAGAGTCTATGAATAATAGTATGGATATAGGTTTGAACTTTAGCTGTATCATCTATGTTTGTCTGTCAATCAATTTGTGTCCCATTAAATAAATATATGTAGTTGGAAATTACTATCCTGCCCCAAACTCTCAAATACCCAGAAGCTGCTTCCCAAATAATTGACTCAGAGGCTTAATATTATAGTCAATGGTGGGTCAGTAGCTCTTATATTTAAATTAACCCATAATTCTTATTATGTGTAGCCACATGGCTTGGTACCTTTGCTCAGCACAGCATACTGGTCTCTCTTCTTTGCATCTGGCTGGCATCTGTCCCCACTACTTTCTTCTTCCCAGAAATGTGCCAAACCCCCTATACTTCCTGCTTAGCTACTGGCCAATCAGGCAGTTTGTTTTATTAAGCCAATATGAGTGAAAAATCTTTCCAGTGTACAAAAGCATTATTCCACACTAGTACAAGCCTCTTTACTTAAATAAACTCGTCTAAAATAGATTTCTTCTCTCTCTTCAGTTTTCAGTCTTCTAAACATGTCAATCACTTTGCCCTCACCTTTATTTGTGTCTCGTGCTATCTATCTCTGAATAATTAGTGAATGTCTTTGGAAACCAGCAAAGGGCATGTATTCTGGGTTCACTTCTGTGTTGGTATCAAAGTGTTATCAGAATCCTTTTCATATTTAACATTTAAAAATCAGATGCATTAAAAAATGTGGATTTATATATGTTAATTCAGATGATAGTTTTAAACCTCCTTTTTTTTTATTTGAGGAGCACCAAATTAAAAATAGTATAAAATATTATTGTGCAGAGTAAATAGTTGTGGGCCTTCCATATAAGATTTGATAAATGTTTTTATGTGGGATAATGAGGATTCAAATTAAACTACTGATGGTTCTTAAAATACCATGAGATGGGTTCGTAAATGATGGGAGGCAATATATAGAAGAAGATGCTTATAAGGGGTAGACCTGATAAGCTGCTGAACTAAACAGAGTTTAAAACATTTGGCAGCAAACATATAAATGGCCTGATAAAAAAGGAGTAAAGATGCAAAAGACATTTATTTTTTAAAGTATTTTATGAATTTGTTTTATATCTATCATCTATCTATGTATCTATCTATGTATCTATCATCTATGTATCTATCTATCTATCTATCTATCTATCTATCTATCATCTATCATCTCTTTGTGTGTGTGTGTATTTGAACATGTGTTACATGTGTACAGGTGCCCATAGAGGCCAAAAGAAGACATTGGATCCCCTGGAACTGGAATTACAAGTTGCTATATTCCACTGGATGTGAGTAAACTGAAGTTACCTCCTTTGCAAGAATAGTGAGTGCTCTCAGTCTCAGAGTTGTCTGTGAATTCTCTAGATATGCCTTAAAAATTATCCAGGTGACTAGTCCGTATGTGATATAAAATTAACATTTGGGAAATGCAAATCAAAGTTATAATGAGATATCATCTTACATCAGTTAGAATTACTACTATCAAAGTGACAAGTGCTAACGAGGCTGTAAAGAAGATACAACCCATGCACACTGTTAGTAGGAATTTAAATTATTATAAATATTAAGGGAGAGGGTGTGAAAATTTCTGAAAAATTAAAATTGGACTACAATATGAGCCAGTAATCTCATTACTATGTACATAGTTGAGGAGATTAGTTAAGTATGCTCAAGAAACAGCCACACTCCCAAGTTTATTGTAGAGTCATTCACAATAGTTAAAGTGCACTAACACTTTGTGTTTATCATCTGATGGATGGTTGGATAAATAAAATATAATACCTGCAAATTATTAATATTAGTGGCTATAAAAGCACAAAATCTTGTCCTATAAGAAAACATGGATGAATTTGAACTAAATCATCCAGGCACAAAATATATATACAGAATGATGCCCTCTATGTATAGAGTCTGCAAAAGAATTTGAGAGTAATAGGGAAAGTGTATTAAGAGGAGGTAATGAAGAGGTTAATTCAGTGAGATAACCAAGAGAGATAGACATGACCTAAGGAAAATTAGAGAAATGAGTCCCCGCATGTAATAAATTTCAAAGTAGAAAACTTTAAACAGCTCACCAGAAATAATTGACAAATGCTAAGAGGTGACAGACTGGCTAGCTACTTTGATTTGAGTATGAGAAAACATGTATCAACATATCACATAATATCCTAAAATATGTGCCATTGTTGTGTGGGGGGGAGGGCAATATGAGAAAAAGAAGCTGATGCTGAGGAAAAACAAACCCCATTGGACCTAAGACCTTTTACAGCCTGCTTTCTTTGAAGCATGGGCCCAGTCTCAGCCTTCTCACAGTGCCCTTTAGCATGCTTCAGGGTCACATTGTGTCATGATGGTATGTTCAGGAACTTTGACCCTCCATGCACTTCCCCCAGCTTTTCTTAGAAGTAAATAAATAGAAGTAATATCATATTAAAGAGAAAAAGAAGTCCTTGCATGAGAAAAGTAATAGCTCTCTGGGTCTGGAATACTCTTAGACCCCACCCCTGCATGTGGGACCTCAGAAATTTGCTCAAAGTAACATAACTGTAATTTTGATAACACCAATATGTTAGGGTGTGCCTTGCAAGACTACTTTGAAGGTGAACATGTAAAATTTTTCTTGAATCTATCTCATCCTTGATTTTATATGTGTGTGGTGTGGGTGGAAGGCTTTTATTACTATTTCAATTATTACTCTTCATTAGTTACAAGTCTGTTTAGATTGTTGAGTTCTTGGTTTAGTTTTGGTGGTTTGACTAAATCTTGGAATTAAGTCTTGATTTTCTAGTCTAACAGAATACAAGTTTCTAAAGTGTGTCTTTTTTCATTTTATTTATTTTTTATTCATTGATTGATTGATTGATTGATTGATACATGTTCTCAACGTGTAGCCTGCAAGAATTCTGAATCTCACTATGTAGATGGGTACCTTCAAAATCTCAAAGATCTACCTGCTTCTACTTCTTGTACTGAGATTAGAGACATATATCACTATATCTATCTGCCTTTTCCACTTGAGCTATGTATTTTTTTGATTTCTTTATTATGAGTAAAGTCATATTTTTTATCCATGTATCCCCTTGTTCAAACTCCCTTCTGTCTTTATAATATTCTGGGTTTCTTTGATGCGTGTTGTAATGTTTCTCTGGTTGTTACTAATTTTGTTAATTTGGGTCCTTTCTTCTTTCTCTTTCTCTCCTCTCCCTTTTTCTTCTTTCTTTCTCTCTCTTGTTAGTTGGAGCAAAAATTACCAGTTTTGTTTATCTTCCAGAAGAACCAGCTCTTAGATTTGCTGGTTCACTCTATTGTTTTCTTTGATTTTATTTAATTGATTTATGCTCTGATTTCTTTTTCTTTAATTTCTTGAGGTCAGATGGGTTTGTAGAAGTTTGATTTGTTCTTGTTTTTCCAAATTTTCTAGTTGCATCTTTAAGTCATGGATTTGTGATTTTTCTGAGAACTTTTCTTGTATAACTTCTCTCACCGTGGCTCAGGCTCTAGTTGTATTGTGTTTCCAATTTCAGTTAGTCTCAGAAAATTTTAATTTTTTTCTTAATTTCTCCTTTGACCACTTCCTTATTCAGTAATCAGTTGTTTAATCTGCATGAATTTATGTATTAACTAGAGATGTGTTTTCTGTCAAGTTTAGGTTTTATTCTATTGTAGTCAGAGTGCATGGAATACTTTTAATCTTTTTGAATTTAAAAGATTTGTTTTGTATCCCAATATATTGTCTATTTTAGGAACACTTGCCTATGTTGCTAATTGTGCATTCTTTGGTGTGTATGTGAAATATTCTATAAAAATCTTTTGAGTTCATTGCATGTATCATGTTATTAATTCTGATATGTCATCATTTATTTATTTGTTTGATTGTTTGTTTGTTTAGATGACCAGTCTATTGAAGAAAGTGGAGTCTTGAAATTGCCTGCTACAGGTAAAATAATGTTAATTTGTATAAAATTGGCTGCAGAAGAATCTGGTGCATGCATGTTTAAGATAGTAATGCCTTCTTGATTAACTGTCTCCTTAATTAGTATTAGTGTGGTTTATTTTGTCACATATTTAGACAGCAACACATGATTGCTTCCCAGTTCTATTTGGTTAGAGTTCTTTTGTTTATCCTTTTACTATAAGAAGGTACCCATCTTTAAAGCTATGTTTCTTTTCTGTTTTTTAAATTCACATCTACCTTTAGTAACTTTTAGAAGAATTGTTCTAGTACATAGAGAAATATTGCATTAAATCTATCCCAGTTTATCTACATATCGTGTATTTAAACTTTTAGAGGGGACAGCTTCTCTTTATGTAGTTATCCAGATTTACTTAACAAAGGAAGTAAAAAAAATTATTAGTTTGTTCAATAGTTCCTCTTTCTCTTTTCACTCTCCAAACCCTGCCATATACTCCTCCCTCTTCTCCTTGAAATTCATAGCCTCTTTTTTCAGTAGTTATTTCTTGCATATATATGTTTGAATTTACATATATGCTCCTAGATATGATCTGATATGTTTTTTAGACAACAGATTGATGGATTGCATTCAACTAATCTTTGGACTGAAGAATTGAAGCCATTGAGATTTAAAGTTATTATTTAAATGTGTGCATTAATTGAAGTCATACTGTTATTGATTTTTGTCACATTTGTTTTTTTCAGTGATACTTTGTGTTTTAGTAATTATGACTTTGCATTTATTTCCACAGTCTCTCTGCATGTTCATTCTTCTCTTCAACCTAAAATACTTGTTTCTGTATTTTTCTTAGGTTTAGTTGATTGGATATAATGTTTTTAGGCTGTTTATATCATGGAAAGGTTTTTATTTCTCTTTGAATTATGGCAGACATTATTACTGGGTATAATTGTCTAAAGTACTATTACAGTTCTTTAGAACTTTGCATGCATTGTCTAGGTTCTTCTGGCTTTAAAATTTTTCATTGATAATCCAGTAATTTTTCTGATGGGTTTTCCTTTATATGTGATTTAAAGTTTTTCTTTTACAGCTTTTGGTACACTTTCTTTAGTCTGTATACTATGTTATGCCATAAGATCTTTGCCTGTTTGACATTCTGTGTGCTTATTTATCTGTATGGGTGTATCTTTCCTTTAGTTAAATAAGTTTTCTTTTATGGTCTAGGCCACTGATGAGATTCTTCTCCCTTATCTATGCCTACAATACAAAAGTATGTTTTGTTAATGGTAGCCTGCATTTCATGTATGTTCTTTGTTTGTAGTTTTGTTTTTAATTTTTCATATTATTTGCTTGTTTGTTCTATATTCTCTACTTTATCTTGGAGTCCTAATATTTCATCTTCTGCTTGCATCACATTTTGTGTGATTTATATAGCTACTGAGACTCCATTGAGAAAATTTATTTTTCTTTTGCTAGCAGTTGTCTGTTAGAAATATGTTCATGGTTAGGAATGGGAGCCTATATCCACTTTCCCCTAGAAGCATTGGTACTTTGTCTGGCATGAACATGTGCAGGCTCTGTCCATGTGCCACAGCTCTGTGAGTTCATATGTATATCAGTCCTGTTGTATCTGGAAGCCACTGTTTCCTTGGTGTCATCCATCCATCTGACCCTTGCAATGTTTCTACTTTCTCTTCCTCAAGTTTTCTGAGGGGAGGGGTTTTACAAAAATATCTCATTTAAAACTGAATGTTCCAAAGTCTCTCATTTCCACACATTTTCCTACTGTGAGTCTTTTTTATTTCTTCCCATTTACTAAAGGAGGAAAAGTACTATGTGAATGAAGAGAAGCTAGAACACCCGACCGCTACGAGAAAGAAACAGCCCCTTCTCAGGAGTAACTTGTCACCTGGGAAGGAAGGAGGTGACCTGAAGTGGCTGCCTGGCCACATAACTTAAAGATGGAAATGATACAAAGATATTGAAAAAAATTAAAGTTAATAAACACAAACTCTCAAGAAAGACAGAAGACCTATGTGAAGGAAATTGCCAAATGCTACTGAAGAACACTTAAAACATGAACAAATAGAAAACCCATTGTGTATTCTTGGATAAGTTAAATAGCATAAAAATGTTATTTTTCACAGAATTAGTGACATAAAAAGTTTTTAAATTAGATACAACCTTCTATGGAGTGAAAAAAATTCAAAGTTAGTCTGTAAAATTGCAATGGTTAGGGAGATTATTGTACTAGCTATTAGAGTATTCTATAATCAAATCAAAATGGAAATGTCAGGGAAATAGACTAGAGAAAGAAATCCCAGCACATATTAAATTTTAATAGTTGTTAAAAATGCTATTTCAATTCAGTAGAGAAAGGATGAATTATTAAGAAGTGATAGGAGTGTGACTGATATTCATGATGAAAAAGTAACATTTGGCCTTTATATTAGATCTCCCAGCAAAATACATCACAGATTGATGAGACACTAAAATGTAAATAACAACAACATAAAATTTTTAGTACAAAAAACAAAACTAAAGAGCTTGCCCAGGAGGAATTTTATAATCCAGGTAGGGAAACCAAAAACTATTTAAATGCAAATAAACATGCTTCAAATGTAGAAATAATTTTTAAATGACAAAAATAAATCAATATGCAAACCCTGTACTGGAAGGAAATTGCAGTTCAGCCAAAAATAAAACAATAATTTTAATTGTATGGAAAAAACTCTTTCAAATGGACAAGAAAAGAGAAACAATTGAATAGGAAAACATGTTTAAAATAAAATCAGTAATTCAAGGGAGAGATACACAAATGGTCAAAGTATGTCTCTAAATCTTTACTTTTAACAGTACAAATTGAAGTAGCAATGAGACTTCACATACCTATCAAACTGATCTTGAAACCTCTATTGCCCGTTCTTCACCTGATAAACTGTGAACTGTCACATAATTTTGAAAGCAGCCTGGCAATACCTGTTTACAATTACATAAACCATTTGATCCAGTGGTTTTATAAAAGAAAACACATAATGTCTTAAGATATAAATGGTTTAATCCATCAGAAAAGTAAAGGATACTTGTGATCTAAATGTCTTTGGAATGTAGACGACAATCCATTTATTCACATGACAGGTCCTTTTCCCCAGTGAAGTTGATGTGTGGCTCTGGGGTGTGTGTTGGGTGTGTTTAAGCTCATGTTGCAGGAATAACTCAGTGACAGTGACAGTTGACCAGTTGAAACTATGTTTTGAAGGGTTCAGGTAATTGGTGCAATTTCTAGGTATCTAGACTTCTCAGGAAAGACTGCAATGGAGAAAGACAAGTCTCCCCAGTAGATTTGATGAGCCACATGGAAGGGGAGAAAGGTGCAGAAGGGATCCTTCTATTCACAAAAAGATAACAGAGCAAAAAAGTTAAAAAAAAGTATCTGATTTGCTGTCTGTGATGATAGGTTGTATGTACCCACCCATACCCTTTTATTTGTGTTCCTTTAGGCAGTACTGACCCACACTGATTTGGGGCCTGATCATGTGAAGCAAGAAAGAGACTTGAAACATTTAGTCAATACTTAGATAGCTGTACAGTTCTTATAAATTTTGAAATATTGTATACAGATTTGAACTTTAAAGTCATATAACTTAATTTGTTGTAAACTGAATTATTTATGCATCAATATTGGGGACATAACTACTTAAACATCAAATATTACAAATATATAAATATTCTTAGTAGGAATGATTTAAGCAATATATTTGACTGAATGTCAGGATAATGTTTAAAGAACCAGCCAATATTAAACTATTCCAGATTTTGATGCATGTTTTAGTTTCTTGGCATATGGCTATTTATGGAATATGATTATATTCTATATAAACATTATTTCCCTGCAATTATTTGTGATTACATATAAATAACAGCTTGTTTTAAACTTCAAATAAAAAAGAAAATGCTTAAACATTTGACTTCCTTTTTCTTGCTGCCTTTGTGTTCCTGAGATTATTACAATGTAAAGAACTTGGTTCAATGGCTGAATAACAAGACTGTTTACCTCAGTTATTTGTGTAGTCTGCTGATTAATGGACAAATACTTGAATGAGGGCATTGACCAATAGAGTGGCAGAATATGCCCTTCTGAGCTACCTGAGAGCATTAGAACTTCCTTGGTTGGCCTAGCTCAAACTGCCAAAATTGTCAGTCACTAAATCTTGAGATAAAAACTGTTTTTTTTTTGTTTGTTTTAACGTATGATTAGTTACATAGCTAAAGTTGTCGGTGTATGTGTGTGTGCACATGTGTACAGATGTGCATGCACACGTGTATATTTACATGTGAAAGCTAGACATAGATGTTAGATGATTCCTCTGTTATTATCCACTTCACTTTGCAAGACTAGATCTCTCACTGAGCCTGGAGGTCACTGATCTAACCAGACTATTTGTCCAGCAGGTCCCAAATATCCTGTCTTCATCACCTCAGTGGTTGGATCACAAGCATATGCCACCACATTTTGTTTTCCCTCTAGGTGTTAAGGGATCTGAACTCAGCGTGACTAGCATTTTGCTAACTGAGCTATGTCATCAGCCTTTCTAGCTAAGGTTGTTATTGCAAAAAGGCTTGCAGGAGTTCATAATTGTATTATTTTATGTATTCTTTTGTGTCCATTCTTTAGAGTGGGAGAATTATATAACTGTGATCAAATATAACTCTATAGAAATTAATGTGAATGGAGGAGTGGTGTGCCAGGAAGGAAATTGTAAAAAACATCAAAAACTTATACTGAACAATAAGAATACCTAATCAAGTTGATTCTGCCCTTAAAAGAAAACAAAACATAAAAGACAAAAGTATTGAGAATGGTGAGCACTTAGATGTTATGAACAATTTCATTAGAAACATGTCTAATTTTCTAATAGTAAAGTAGTCCTAAAACCACATGACCTGCTGGATGTGAAAGCACAAGTCTTGGAGAAGCTGAATCTCTTTTGTAAACAGTTCAAACAATAGCCAATTAGTTTAATCTTGTGGTTGGGATATATGGTGTGGGAAGCACTGTTTTGGAGATGAGACATGCCATAAAGAGATAGAGAAATATAGTTAGGATAGATGGATCAACATGAGTCCCATTGCCTAGTAAGATATAAATTATAAGTTTCTTCTAATCTTCCTTGCCATTACTTTATTAATGAGAAAAATGGTTTATTGCCCTGCCCCCAATGGTTCTGATCTGCTTCTGAAGGCCTTTATTAAAGTGCTTTGTGTCTATGTTGAAAAGTAACATAAACAGAAAGTATGATATAAATATCACTATGTTTTCAGCCTCAAAATATTTATTAATAAAAACACTACTGTACATTTATATCCATTAGGCATTTCCTTTTTTATGTCACCTATTAAAACTGCACTATTGTCTACAGATGGGCCATATAACTTCTTCTGCACAGGTGAAAGAGGTTAGAACAGCTTCTAAGTGTAGTTGTTCCACATACAGCCTCCTCCAATGGCTGGATCTGGAAATCTGCCTCCTGCTTCACTGTCCTCCTGTAAGAGATTGCTCTAGAAATCATGGCAGCAAGCCCTAGGGTGCTACTACATCCTGCACATCCCAGATTTTAGCCTTCCTGCCTTTGTTCCCAGAATGCTTTTTCTATGTCTGTTCTCACTGTGCATGAATATTCTCTTCTGTTTTCACCACTGTGCCTGTCCTGTGCTTTCTAGAGAGTTCTGTGAAGACTAAGTAAAACACACAGAGGTGGTCATGTTGTTGAATTGCTTTCCTCTAGCATTTACTGGCCTAAACATTTCTTAGAAGGCAAATGAAAAAGCACCGAGAACCAGATTTTAATTTTTGGAAATGTACGCCATGTTTCCCTCAAAATCTAATTTTCTAGATTAATGAATCATATCAGATATTGTAAATTAGAAATCACCCCCACTGCATGGAAAAAATTTTGAATAAATTGAAATCAGTTAATGAAAAATTGAAAAAGACACTGTGGTCTCCACATATCACACACACTTGAGCATAGCTTTGTGATTTCTATGCTCAGTTAAACTGACTCTTTGCAAGAAAAATAGTCTCCCTGCAGTTTCTATTCTCACTGCTTTTTAAAAGGCTGTGTACGGTTTTCCTTTCCTCTTGTATTTATTGGAACCTTAGAAAGGACGTGAACTTTAAAAAGATCCCGAAATATCAAAGCATTCAATCCAACAGCCCGCTGATGAAATGAAATGGCATTATACATTACAGAGGAACTATTGGCAAAGCACAACTGCAGGTGTGATGTCATTTGATCCATCTGGATTTCAAAACATCTATAAGGAACACCTCAGCAGAATAGAGAGAATGGTATGCTATCTGGAGTTCATAAACTTTATAAGTATTCATGCAGACACCAACTCATCAGTTAACTGGGAAACTGTTTTCAGTTCAGATTTCTCTTTTATTGCCTTCAAAGGAGGTTTTGCTCAGCCATGGTATAGTAGAATGAGTTTTCTCTGAGTTGTGAAAAGCCACTGTTGCCCAGCCCTGGTTAGAAGGTGAGAAAGCCAAGGTCAAGCTGTGAGGAGATCCTAGTGCTCCTCATCCTACCTGAAGTTACCTACAATCACTTCTTGGGCCACAGGATATTAAAATGAGAATAATATTGTTCATGAAACCACTGGTTTGTTGTGATGACAAAATAAAGGACTGTAGTTGGCCTTTGGCACACTACAAATGGAAAAGAGCAGTTGGGAAATAGGGAGATAAGGAGCCCATTTCTTCTGAGTGCCCAGACTTCAGAAACATTGCACCAGAGCATTTAGACATAATATCTCATCTAATCCTTACATATATTTAGGGTGATTGATATTATTAATGTAGAGTTTCCTCTAATTTTTTCATTGACTGTTCTGTTCTAAATAATTTTAATACCACATACATAAAAGCACACTTGTGAAGATCAGAATTCAATGCAAACACTCCCCTGATCCTGGCCATCAGAGACTAATATTTAACAAATATCCTCAAGATGACTCCCCTCCCTCTGGAAATGATGTGTTACAGTCAGCTTTCTCTTTCCACACGATATGCTGAGTTCTTTCTGTGAATGGTCCTGTGAGTGCCATATGGATTAGGTATCTTTCTTGTCCCTAAGACAAAATATCTGGCAGAAATAACTTTAGGAAGGGCTGGCTCTGACTCACTGTTTGAGGATTCAGTACTTTGTGGAAGGAATATGGGGACAAGAGCAGCTCTAGCTCTGGTGACAGAAATGTAAGGCAGCTGGTCATATCACGTCTATAGCCAAGATGCAGGCATTATAGCTGCATAGGACTGTTAATTACTTTTCTCTCTTAGGGATTTGCTCAGCATTGTTGGATCCCAGGACAGCTAGTCCCAGGTTGGAGGCTTCCGGGTCTATTCTAGCTCAGTTTTCTTATCCTGTGTTCAACATATGTGGGATCTTCAGCAATAAAACCTTCAACTTCTGGGAAGCAACCATGGGCAACAGGAATAGCCTGCAACTCAAAGAGGGGGCTCCCATGCCTGTCACTAAGGATTTTGTTAGATAGTCTATGGGTCTTGAAGGAAACATTTTCATCCCAAGTGGCATAAATTCATTTAATTTACCTATATAATTTATTATACACTTATATATATACTTATTGTACAAACGTATTACGTGTAGCTTTAGGAGACATAAAATAATGTTTCTCTGTGGAGTTTTTTAATTGCTCAGACATATGCTACAAGATAGTATCTTCTAAATATGATAGGCAGCTATGCCCATGAAGTCTTTACAGCAACATTGCCCAGATAAGACCTGGACAGTGACAGCAGAATAGACATTTCAACATGAATGTGAGAAATCTCACAAGGCCCCACATCAAGATATCCAATCCTAATGGTCAGTCCTAAGCACTTATACAAAGGAGTAACAATAAATGGACTCAATGAGTTGTATTTATATATATATTTAACAATAATAATATTTTTTCAAGGCAGGGTTTCTCTATATATCTCTGGATGTCCTGGAACTTAGTCTGCTTGCCTTGAACTCAGAGATCAACTGCCTCTGCCTTCTGAGTGCTGAAAATAAATGTGTGCACCACCATCACCTGGGTGTGACTATAATCATTAAAGAAGAAAAGGTCATGGATTTGAGTGGGATATGGGAGGAATTTGAAGTTGGAGAGGATGGCATGGAAATTATACATATATAGTAATTGTGTATAATTTTTTTGAATTTTTTATTTAAGTTTTTTAACATATTCAACACTGTTTCTCCTACCTCCTCTCTTCCCAGTCATCCCAAAACTTACCACCACCCCATTCCTTTATCCATTTTTTAGAGAGGGTAAGAATTTTCAGGGTGAGTAAATGCAGTATGGCATATCCAGTTGAGATAGGACAAAGTCTCCCCCAGTATCATTACTGAGCAAAGTATTCCATATTGCATGAGTTCTGTTTGGTATTATATTAAAACCAGGAGCCAAATATTGGGGGAATGCTGAACTACTATAGGGACAAGAAACTAACCACAGCCAATTTCCATCCAGGCAACATCTCAACCAAATGTACTACGTTTTATTCCCATGATTCTCAGACTGACTGGAAATGCAGGAAAAGGGGGTGAATTTCTGCCTTCTCCTGCCTTATATTTCTTTTCCTGCCAAGTATTTTACTTCCTGGTTCAGTGTTTCTAAAGCTAGGGTTAAAGGTGTGTGTCATCACAGCCTGCTTACTAGGCCTGAATTCACAGAGACCCAGAAGGATCTCTGCCTCCCAAGTGATGTGATTAAAGGCATGGATCACCACTCCCGGATCTTCATGGCTTGTCTGTGGTTGACTCTGCTCTTTGATATTCCAGACAAATTTTAGTAAACATACAATATATCACCACATATATGATATGTCAGCATATACATACTCCCATTTGTGTCAAAAATAAAAAAGCAGGTTATAACTAATATAAGGAAAAATGTATACAATAGGTACAATAACTATATACAATTTGTAAATAATAATTGATGAATAATTACATCAATAATGTGTAGTCCATTAAAAATTGACAAATTCAAAGAAAATATTCCATTATTTATATTATTTTGGTAAGTCCAAAGGATTGTACCTAATTCACTTTTTAACATATTATTGATTGAAAGCCATCTTTTGATGTCTCACAAACTTATACACTTTAACCTCTTAGTGAGTTTCTTTTCTAAAACTGTAAGTATAGAAACTATAAAAATAAATATCTCCAACTCTCTCAGATACTCAAGAAAGAAATAATGTTAACTAAGTAAATAGGAAGTGTAATCAAACAACTTTCATAAAAATGTAAATAATGACAGAAACAGCCAGCTACCTATATAGCCATCCAAGTTTCTCTGAAGTGTTGGCGTATTCATCTTTGGTCTATAGGCCTAGCATATTTGACAGACTTATCTGTGAAGCAGGATATTCTGAAAGACATATCTACCTTATCCTGGCAAGGTTTGGCAGTTCTTGCTTGTGTGACCTGCTTCTCCATTTAGGACATCATACTGTCAGTAGTCTAGGTAAGAGCACTTCCTTGCTCAGTGGCTAACTTAGTCACAAAAAAATCGAATTCATATGGAGTTTCTTTGATGGCCATCTTTTTCTCTGAAGTAGATTGGTGCTGCCAGGAGTATGCATGTCTCATTGTCATAAAAATAAAAAGAACCTGTGTTTTTAAAATATCTTAAATGTCAAATTCTGAAGATTTCTGTAGTCATAGAAGATGACCTGTTTATTTAAAATATATGTTTGAACTTAAAAACATATCTAATATGAATATAAGTTTGATTGCAATGATTAACTACTAACTTGCATTCTTTTATATTCTAAATGGTTGGCCATAATAACTTTCTTTTCTTTTTTAAAATACATATTGATTATAGAAAATGGCAATAGATAATCCAGAACAATGTTAATTTTTTATGAAAAAATCTTGTAATTTTATGTCTTTTAAGAACTAGACATTTCTGAAGCCAGCTATAGTGGTGCACCTTTAATCCCAGTACTTGGGAAGCAGAGGCAGTGTGCATCTGGGTTTGAGGACAGTCTAGTCTACAATGAGTTCTAGGGCAGCTGATACTACAGAAAAATACAAACCTCTTTCTCAAGACAAAACAAAATCAAAAAAGAAATAGTGGGCACTTCTGTGTTTTTAAAGTTTTCTTCTATAATTATATGATATTGACCTATGCTACTTTCCTATTAAGAACAGACATCAATGTATCTGCCAATTTGGTATAATTGTATAAAAATAATAAGAAATTGCAAGAGGCAGGTAATCTCCAGAGGAGTAGAAGACACCATCAACCACACTCCTCAAATAGATCCTCAAATCTAATTACTCCATGCTGTGGGGCTGTTTTTTCTACCATCTACAATTATAAAGAAATATCTAACTTAGAAAATTTACTTCTGTCTCCAAACTATGCATTGGATTAGTTGAGTCAAGAAGAACTATAACAGAAAACAAAAATTTTAACCCAAACTAATATTACTGATTTCATTCTCTTTGATGAAATTATGCTGTTTATGTAAAGGTAAAATTTGTTTTAGGTATATATGAGGCTGCATGCTTATGTGGGGCTGCTCTGTTCTTTTTTATTATGAATAAAGTCATATTTTTTATCCATGTATACCCTTGTTCAAACTCCTTTCCCCCTCCCGCCCCTTCCAGTCACTCTTTCTTCTCCACATCACGGTATCTCATCCCCAGCAAGGACAGAAAGTCCCCAGGTCCAAATGTGGCTTAGTTTAGCATCCACTCCCAGAAGATCCACTTTCCTCACCCCAACATCATACTGAGTCATGAGTTCCCCTAGAGGGAGTGGGGTCCAAGGTGTCAGTGCAAGGTGTTTCAGATCCCAAGCTGTTCAGTGGTTGTAGTTTGCAGCTTGGACATGCTTTGCTTTTTGCTTTTTTGTTTAAAGTCCACTAATGAGGGAGTCCCCTATTATCTTTCTGGGTTTGTGATACCTCGCTCAGGAGGATATTCTCCAAATCCATCCATTTGACTGCAAATTTTAGGATATCATTTTTTCTTACTGCTGAGTACTACCCCATTGTGTAGATGAACCACACTTTGTTAATCCATTCTTCAGTTGAGGGGCATCTAGGTTGTTACCAGGTTCTTGCTATTACAAATATTGTTGCTATGAACATAGTTGAGCTAATGCCTTTGGAGTGTGAATGTGCATCATTAGGGTATACACCCAGTAGTGGTATTGCTGGATTCTTGGGCAGATGTATTTCTAGTTTTCTGAGAAACCACCAAACTGCATTCCAGTATTAACAAGCTTGCATACCCACCAACAATGGAGGAGTGTTCCCCTTACTCCATAGCCTCTCCAGCATAGGCTGTCATCTTTGTTTTTTTATTTTAGCCAGTCTGTCAGGTGTCAGGTGGTATCTCAAAGTTGTTTTGATTTGCATTTCTCTGATGGATAAAGATATTGAGCTCTTTTTCAAGTGCCTTTCAGCCATTTGTAATTCTTCTGCTGAGAATTGCCTTTTTAGTTCTGAGCCCCATTTTTTTTATTAGGTTAGTCAAGGTTTTGGGCTCTAGTTTCTTGAGTTCTCTATATATTTTAGAGATCAGTCCTCTGTCACTTATAGTGTTGGTAAACATCTTTTCCCATTCTGTAGGCAGTTGTTTTGTCCTATTGAGTGTGTCCTTGGCTTTACAGAAGCTTCTCAGTTTCAGGAGGTCCCACTTATTGATTGTTATTCTTAGTGTCTGTGCTACTAGTGTTATATTTAGGAAGTGATCACTTGTGTCAATGCATTGGAGGGTATTTCCCATTTTCTTTTCTATCAAGTTCCATGTAGCTGGGTTTATGTTGAGATCTTTGATCCACTTGGATTTGAGTTTTGTTCTGGGTGATAGGCTTGGATCTATTTGCAGTATTCTACACACTACCATCCAGTGATGCCAACACCATTTGTTAAAGATACTATTTTTTATCCATTGAATATTTTGAGCTCCTTTGTCAAATTCAGGTGTTCATACACTTTTGGGTTAATGTCTGGATCCTCAATTCTATTCCATTGATCCACAAGTCTGTTTTTATGCCAGTACTAGGCTGTTTTTATTACTGTAGCTCTATAGTATAACTTGAAGTTGGGGACGGTGATGCCTCCTGAGATTCTTTTGTTGAGTAAAATTGTTTTGGTAATCCTGGCTTTCCTGTTATTCCAAATGAAGTTGAGTATTGTTCTTTCAAGGTCTGTATAATATTGTGTTAGTATTTTGATGGGAAGTGCTTTGAATCTGTAGATTGCTTTTGTTAGAATTGCCATTTTTACTATGCTGATCCTACCTATCCAGGAACATGGGAGATCTTTCCATTTTCTGATATTCTCTTCAATTTCTTTGTTCAGTGATTTAAAGTTCTTCTTAAATAGATCTGTTACTTCTTTAGTTATAGTTACTCCAAGGTATTTAATGCTATTTGAAGCTATTATAAAGGCTGTTCTGTTTTAATACCTCTTTGGATTATGTTTCTATTGCACATGGCATACTGTTACAATTCTCTTGTCTCCAGTTTTTAGAATTTTTATATATAAAGTCTTTTTTAAAATGTATTTCCCTTGTTTCCCCTCCCTTCCTTCCTCCCAATGCCCCTAGTCAGCCTTCAACCTCCTCCCTCTCATCCCCTCCCAATCTCTTCCCCCAAAAGGGAAGAAGTCCCAAGGTTGTTCAGCTCAGCATGGCACATCTTCTCCAGTCAAGTCTGATTATCTAATCCCAAGATCAAGTCTGGCATAGGCATTCCTCTGCTAGGAATGGAATGCCAAGATGCCAGCCTCCCCTTTAGGAGACTCCACATACAGCCCTTGCAATCAATACTTACCTACCCTTGGAGAACCTAGCTCTTTTTCCTATGGCATCTCAGGGGCTTTTCTTGTTTCAGTGAGATCCCTAGAGCTCCAGCCAGCCAGCTCTGTGGGACTCCTTCTTATAAACCCTACCTCCCTGCTCATACAGACTCTGTTCTCCTGCTCTCCAGCTCTCAGGGGAGCTTGGCATAGTGCTCAGCCATGGATCTCTGTCTCCACTTCCATTTATTGTTTGGTGTAGGTTCTGTGATGACAGTTAGGGTAGTTATTCATTTGAGTATATGAGAAGTCTTCTTTAGGCACCCCCCATTAATTTTAAAGACTAGCAATTTGTATTACACTGTTAGATGAACTCTATAGGTACAATACCTAGAACAAGAGTAGAAATATATGTACAGTAACAAAATTAATCTCAATTTTGTATCAATATACATAAATACATAAATACAATATACAAAAATTTAATCCAATGTCAAATATTTAAAACTAGCAGTTGCTTTTGTATACAACATACAAAAATTAAATCTAATGTAAAATATGTAAAACTACTAGTTACTTTTTAAAGGTAGATTAAATAATATACCCTTATGTTCTATCTATTTTCCATTTGTTAAAACAAAAACCTTGAAGCTAATCTCCCTTTTCTAACTTCTTTCTTAACCAATAATAATTTGTAATCAATCATCCTAAATAACAATTATCCACAACCCCTTGAAAGACCAAAAACTACCCACCCCAACTCTTATGAACATGGGCATCATATTTATTCCTGCTGTCAGTGGTGGGGGTGATGGCATCTTTAGGTGATTCTGAAAAGAAAAATTTTGTCAAGTGTCAAGTCCTGAAATAAGTAGCCATATCATTTATTATTTAGTTTCTGCATAATGGCAAAGTGCTGGGCTTGTTCCAAGTCCTGGCTAGAGTAGTCTGTGAGGCTGGTTCATCTTAGCTAGCCACCTCAAAATTATTCTGAGCAGTTTGTAGTCCAGAGCCAATCTCTGTTTGTGCTTTTGAAAGTTCAGAAGCTTGTTGTGTCTTGGTCAGTGACTATTTCTCATAATATCTTCTAGCTTCCTCCCCTAGAAACATAAGTAAGTTTATGATTTGTTTCTGAGGTTGAAGAAATGTTAATATGAGTGTTTCATTGTTGGAATAAATATTGTTTCTGTATGTTCATGACAATGTTAGTCATGTATGACTTTAATTTTACTATCTCTCCTTATGGTCCTATACATTAGAGCCATTTTAAGCTCTGTTTTACCTAGGATAACATTCCAGTTGCCAAAAATTAAACATTTACCTTGCCAATATGAATGCCAAGATTCTGGAGTAATTATTGTTACATCTGCACCTTTGTCTACAAGGCTTTCAAGGACAACATCATTTATTTGTATTTTTAATTTTTGTCTTTGTTTATTTATAGAAGATTGACAACATATATTCACTTTACCAATTTTCCTAAATTTTTTATTCACTTATCTATAGTTCTTCTATTGTCCAGAGCAGTACTTTTTTTAGAATAAGCTTTAGTATGTTGAATTGCTCCAAGAAGGCATTTCCATCATGATGACAGGATAAAATTGAACTGGATTTGATATGTGGGATTGCAGGACTCTGGGATTGCAATTCTGTGGATTTAGGCCATGGGACTGGGCTCAAAAGTCCAGGTGAGAAACAAACTACTACAAATGGCAGTCCAATATGAGTGATATACATCCACATAAAGCTTGAGGAAGATTAAAAAGGGTGCTAGACCATGCTTATGATTCTTATCCTCTGTATAGTTATTGTTAACTCTTCCACATTTTAAATTCTTTTTACTGTGTTTTTTTTTGATAAATACAAAATAAAGAAGAAAAAAAAAAGAAAAAAAAAGGGTGCTAGAGCATAGAATTGGAGCCCAAAACAGCTTCCAAACCATGTCTTTGATAGAGTCATGGTATAGAAGCACCATGATGTTTGGGCTTGAATTACAAAATCGCTGCTTAAGCTACACCAACACTGGTTCCTGAAGTCTCAAAGAAGACTCAGCCTTAGAGGCAAAACCCTTGTGAGTCTTTAAAGAGGCCCTGCTGCCAAATACTTAAATGGAGTTCATGAGCAGCAGACACCATTGCTTTACTTGGTGGTTATATGGACCCTAAAATTCCTCAGAATGGTAATTGTGGGTCCTTGTAGTATCTTTGCTGAAATGCTAAATCCTATGAAGGTGGACTAGGAGCTGGGGGGAGGCAGCCAGCCACCATAGTGAAGACTTTAATCCTTAGCCACATCTTGGCAGATTAAAGATGTGGTCAGAAAAAGAAAGAAATAGAGAGAGCTGGGTGGAGTCAGTCATCCTAAACAAGCAAAGATGTGGTCAGAAATAAAAAAAGATAAAAAATAAGAAATATAAAGTAAAACAGATTTTAAAAACCACTAAATGGTTTAAAATGTGTTTAAAAATATACCCAGGCTTAAGAGAGAAAAGAAAAAGAAAAAAAAAAAAAAAGGATAAAGTCCTTAACAAAGAAATATGGTAAAAAAAAAGCCATGTAAAGATTTAATTACAAATAATATCTGGATACTGTATGTTATTGTCTTGTCTTTAAGTTTTTGACTGAAAATGAAGTAATAAAAGCAGCTAAAATTCATTTGTTTATAAATGCTCCTGGATTAATCCAACCTATGTATTTTATAAATGAGTTTACTTTAAAATTAAAATCAAAAGATATGATACTGTGGAGAAGAGGATTTCTCTTTATTTTCATAGAAAATGAGAGCCTGTGGATTTATTCCCAATTAAAGAAAATAAGATTTGATAGAGGTAGTTCCCCTAAAAAGTCTCCAATGGAAACAGATGGCCCAGATGATCCAACATTTCAGAGTACCTTTGTTGAAGTTTCCTCTGAGCTCTGCATCCAAAACTACTTCAAGGAGACTGGTTGAGGTAACTCAGCTTTAGAGACTACTCCAGGAAAGACTTGTCCATAATCTTAAATTTTTTGGGTCCACATGGTATTACCAGTGCTCCCATTGAGCAGGAAGTAGCCTAGAAAACTATGTCCAAATTCCCCCAAAATGGACTATGAATGTTTGACTTTGTTTACAGTGTTGTTCACAAGTTGTTATAAATAATGATGAAAAAGAACTATACAAAAGAATTTTAAAAAGAAGAAAATAGGGAGGGGAATGCAGTGGGATCGTATTCTGTTCATAAATTGTAAATAATTGTCCTACATACTGGTTTAATAAAATGCTGATTGGCTGAAGGCAGACAGGAAGTGTAGGCAGGACAACCAGATAGGAAAACTCTGGAAAGCAGAGCACAGGTACAGGAGAGACACCATAGAGATATCACAATAAGACACCAGCAGATGCAGAGGAAATAAGTTGAAATGCTATTCTGAAAAAAGTTACCAAACTACATGGCAAAACAGATCAACAAAAACAGGTTGAATTAAGATGAAAGAGCTAGCTAGCAAGTTATATAACTGAGACAAAGGAAAATTAACATAAAATTAATACAAGCTTCTGTGTGTTACTTTGGGACCACTGGTTCAGAGCTTGGGTCTAGTCCAGGCCAGAAACTACATTTTCTATTTTTTTAATGGGGATAAAAACATTCTCTCTCTCTCCCTCCCCCTCTCCCCTCCCCCTCTGCCTTAAACTAACTTCCCTTCTTAAGAAATCCCAGTTGACTCACCAGATTTGCTATAAAGGATGATTCAGATGACTGTGAAGTGGGGCAGCTACCCAGTGTGGTAGGAGCCCAAAGAAGGGGTCTGGAAATACCATAACGTACCAGGAGAGGCAAGATACTATTCAAAAAAATCACTAAGGTGAATATAGAGAAAAAACATATGTAGTGAGAGCTGCCTAAAGGGCAGAATTGGCTAGAGGCTAATTCCAAACAGAAATCTTAGACAGCTGGGTAGTGACTTTGGCCACATGTACCTCAAGCCTGTAATGGAAAACCATAGATAAGCACCTTTTTTTTGAGAAATTGGTGCCCTAAATGTTGAGCACTAGCTATTTCATGAGTTTTATTTGTTATTATAATAAAACCTGGAGGCAGATATCTGAAAAAAAGTAGAACTATCCGAGAGGTAGGGAACAAAGCACTGCCAGTTCTTATCCTCAGGCTGAACCAGTTCCTCAGGCTGAACAGGGTATGTTCTATCTCCACAAGTTCTCAGACTGATAAGGTAGACAGGCAAACACTGTAAACTTATGGCTTCTCCTGTCTTATATTTCTGTCCCCACCAAGTTATTTTACTGCAAGGTTCAACTTTCCTATAGCTAGGATTATATAAGGTGTGTGCTGTCACTGACTGAATATTAGACCTTGAACTCACAGAGATTCTGATGAATCTGTTTCCCAAGTGATGAAATTAAAGGCATGGGTCACCATTCCCTGGTCTTCATGGCTTGGCTGTGAGTGACTCTGTCTTTTGATATTCCAGAATATTTTTTATTAAATATACAACATATCACCACAGTTCCTCTGTAGAGAATAGGCTCCAAGAAGTCAATTCATGTGCCAGGAATAAATCTGGTCTCCGGCCAGAGGCTCCATAAATTGCCCATATCATTCAGCTGTTAGTCACATTAAGGGGGCCTAGTTCATTCCCATTCAGGTTCTTCAGCTGTCAATTCAGAGCCAGTGAGCTTCCAATAGCTCAGATCAGCTGTCTCTGTGGGTCTCCTCATCATGATTTTGGCCCCTCTGCTCATATATTCTCTTCTCCCTCTCTTCAACTATACTGGGACATTGACCCAGTGCTTAGCTGTGGATCTCTGCATCTGTTTCCATCAGTTGCTAAATAAAGGCTCTATAATGACAATTATAGTGGCCATCAATTTGATTATAGGGGAAGATTAGTTTAGGCAACCTATCCACTATTGCTTGGAGTCTTAGGTAGAGTCTTCTTTGTGGGTGCTTGAGTATTATCTTAGCACCAGGCTTCTTTCTAACCCCATAATGGCTCTCTTTATCAAGATATCTATTTCATTGTTTTTCCATCTCTGTCCCCCCTAACTCAACCATCTCATTCCCTAATGTTCTGTTTCTACCTCTCATTGCCCTCTTCTCCTTATGATCTCAATTTACTCAGGAGATCTTCTCTCTTTCTTCTTCCAGAGGAATCCCTGGATGGCTCTCTTGGTTTCTCCTTGTTATCTAGCTGCTCAGGGTTTGTAGATTGTAGCCTGGTTATCCACTGCTTTATGCTAAGAGGACAAATCAGTCAGAAAAGGAAGAAACAGCAATTTGCTATTAGTGAAAACCACTGATTATCTGTCACCATACTAACAGGCAGGTAGCTTGTTTTAATCATTTCACTGCTGCAGACATTGGTGTTCATGCCAATCATCTACTCTTTTATAAAGAGTCAACAATACATCTCCAATGTCATCTAAATAGCTTGTATTCTGTCAACAGGCTTGCAATTGGAGCTGGAACGTGGGTGTGGTGATGCTTCTAGAGTCCTTGTCAGAACTATGTTGCTTATAAAAATTGTTTTGGTGACAGTGACAGTGGTACCCACAGATTCCAGAAATAGCAGCCATAAAAGAAATAGCAGTGGGTGGGAATATAGGCTTTCAGTATGCATCCAGGCATTGACCCCAAAACAGCAAGGATCCTAGTAACACAAAAAATTATCCTCCAGAAAGATTTTCCTTAAAGGACCTAGGAGAAGGAATGACTTTCTGTATACAGTATGGGTAGTTTCTCCTGACTTTCCCATAGCATTTAGCTCTTTTGATATTCTTATACTCTCCTGTTATATTAAATAGCTTCTACTTTAATTGAAATAAGCTAATTCCCACTTCTTGGATTGTCATTTGATAAGTAACACATTTCATGACATATTCTTGATTATTAAATACATATTTTATGTGTGCATGTCTTATGTTCCATACTAGTAGGCCGCACTTTCAAAAATAGAAATATCTTTGTCAGAACAGAGATTTAAGAAATATTTCTAAATGCTCCAAGAAACTACAATATAGTGGTGACTTAGCACAATAAGATCTCATTCAGGGTTATTCTTCTAAGACATTCCAACTCAGTTGGGCCAGGATTAAAATGTGGGACAACTTATTTGGACAGGTTTTGTTGTTGTTGATGATGATGATTTCATAGTACAAGCAAAAACCACCACAAAAATATATACTCCTCCTTCCCTAATGAGTACATCAAATTATTTTTGAAATAATTTAGGCTTTTGTACAGCTAAATCCACCAACATATGGCTGTGTTACGAAACTACTTTTGGTCAAATGGAGATTCATAAGGTAGACCTGTCAGGGAAAACCATCCATGATATTGCCTATGTTTTGTTCATAACTCTGACTGTGGTCCAAATGAAGGTAGGTATGAACAATAGTCAGTTTGTACTGAGACCTTCAGCTGAGGAAAAATGAACACAGAATGGAGACAGGTTGCTCAGGGTCTTCATCAAGTGGGAAGGAAGGGATTGTTGGACTGACAAGTGTCTGTGCATTATTTATCACAATTGTACACTGGCAGAGACAGCATCAGTCCATTGATGTCTCACTTTAAAATTATCTGGGAAGAAAGCCAAGGTTGTTTTCCCTGCCTCCTGAGAGAATTGTGAGCCTGTGGCATTTGTGTTTTATTAACACAGAGAGTTGTGGTGGGACTGTTCTCTGTAAATAAAGGAGCTGTTTCGGCCTATGTGGAGCACCATAGAAGTGGGTAGAGGATCAGCAGAGAGACAGGTAGAAGGAGGGCACAGTTATTCAGTCTCCATCTGACCCCTGAAGAAGAGCCATGTAAGGAATCAAGGTGAGCCATGGGCCAGGACACGTGGCAGATAAAATACTAGAAATGGGTTGAATTAAGATGAAAGAGCTAACTAGTAATGTGCTTGAGACATAGGCCAAACAGTATGAAATTAATATAAGCTTCTGATTCATTTCTTCGGGGGACAAAAACCATCATGGCAAGGTCAAAACTTCTGGCCCAAATGGGTCTGAAAATCAACAGAGAGCCTTCCTTTCATTTTCTTTTCTGCATAGTACAGACAGAAATCAGACTCTGTGCATCTTATGTTGTGCTTAGAATTGCTGATAGATCTTTAATCATTCACTAAGTATTTCTCTAAACCTAAAAGCTAAGAAACACTGAAATCAAAAAGAAAATTAAAAAGAAAAAAATAAAATACCATCATGAAAAGGGATAGAAGAGAAAATGCCACAGTGATATTTTATCTTCACTGTCAACTTGACTTATCCTCTAGGAGATAGACTTCTGGGTGTATCTTTGGGGCATTTCCAGATGGGTTCAATTACAGAGAAAGACTCCATCTGAATATAGGCAACACCACCTCATACACTACATTCTAGAACTGTAGAAAAGTAGAAAAATGTAAGACAAAAGGGGAGTGCCAGTGTTTGGGGACATACATATTTCTGGCACATAGCGAATGTGCACCCTGATGAGAGGAGCAGGCATTAAACAGTCACACAGACATATATCAAAAGGAGTAAGTATAATACAGAGAAACCAAAAGATGCTGCTGTGGTCATATACCAATCCTAGCAAGACAGGCATATCACCTAATGATAATTGGGCTGTTTTGTTCTTATTGCCTTATTATAAAGAGCTTCTCACTCAACTATGTGCCTTTCTAAAATTTTAGATTGTCTTCTTGGGTTTTTCACCTCAAAGTTATTTGACAAAAACATCTTAATCTAACTTTTAAGTTAGTTTTAAAGCTTTCTTTTATCTATGATGCACATCAAAACCTGTGAACATATTCCCAAGATTAAGGTTAAAAAATTGAAGCTTTTTTGACTACTGGGACTCAATTGTTTTTCTTAATCATTAACCTAAGCTATAGTCTCTATGGATCAATAGAAATTCATGCATTTTAGCTGTGTGACACTTTCTTGTTTATATTTTTTATCATCAAAACTCTATTTAAACAAAAATTATTATTATCAATTGCATATAGTACATTTTAGGAAGAGATCAACTTCATAGTAATCCACAGGTAAAAATGCCCAGTACAATGAGATGTTTCCACAAGATAAACACACTACATTACAGGCAGTGGAGATCTCCCCAGATTCATTCATACCAGGCCAGAGACCAGAGAAAGACAGCAGCAGCAAACATGCAGAGGAATAGCAGAAGCAAAGGCATGCTGGAGTCTGTGGTTTGGGGGCCTTGCCTATCCAGGATTTATCCATCAGGGATTTTCCTGTTAGTGGGCAGACACCTCAACTTTTATGGCCCCAGGTGTTCCTCTGACATGGTCACTAGCATCTATGTTTACAAGAAATTGCATTCCTTCATTATTATCAAAATATCAATTTTATTCTTCATTTTTATTGTAAAATGGCATGCTATTTTATTTAAAAAACGAGTCTACTGCTAGAGATAATATGTTAGCATTTTAATAATTTTTATTTTTGTATAAGTAATATCCAGAATAAAATCACTGCACATACAGAGTTTTCCCTTTCTAAAAATTATTTAGATTGTATTTCAGGTATGTAAGAATTTTGTGGAGTACAGATTTTCAAAGTATGACCTGATAATTCTCTGAATTTCCTGTGTGTCCTTTTCACTTCTGATTCTGTTAATTTAGACACTCTCTCTGCGTCTTTTGATTAGTTTGGATAAGGGTTTGTCTACCTTGTTGACTTTCACAAAGAACCAATTCTTTCATTCATTGATTATTTGTATTGTTTGTTGTCTTTGTTTTTATTGTACTTATTTCAGCCTTAAGTTTGATTATTTCCTGTCATCTACTCCTTCTAGGTGAATTTGCTTCTAATTGTTCTAAAACCTTCAGCTGTGTTGTTAGGTCTCTTGGGTGAGAGTTATCTAGGTTTTTCATATAGGCATCTAGTGCTACAAATTTTCTTCACTAACCCTACATCTGACAGAGGACTAATCTCTAAAATATATAGAGAACTTAAGAAACTAGAACTCGAAACCTAAATAATCCAATTAAAAAATGGGGTTCAGAGCTAAAACGGGAATTCTCAACAGAAGAATTGCAAATGGCTGTAAGACTCTTAAAAACTTGCTCAGCATCTTCAGCCATCAGAGAAATGCAAATCAAAACAACTTTGAGATACCACCTTACACCTGTCAGAATGGCTAAGATTAAAAACACAGATGACAGCTTATGCTGGAGAGGGTGCAGATGTGGAGCAAGGAGAATATTCCTCCATTTTCAGTGGGAGTATAAACTTGTACAGCCACTCTGGAATGCAGCTTGATGGTTCCTCAGAAAACTGGGAATCAATCTTCCCAAGGATCCAGCAATACCAATCTTGGGCCAAAGGATGCACATTTGTACCTCAACTATGTTCATAGCAGCATTATTTATAATAGCAAGAACCTGGAAACAACCTAGATGCCCCTCAATGGAAGAATGGATTAACAAACTGTGGTACATATACACAATGAAGTAATATTCAGCAGTAAAAAAGAATGACATCCTAAAATTTGCAGGTAGGTAGATGGATTTGGAGACCATCGTCCTGAGCAAGGTATCACAAGCCTTGAAAGATAGGCACAAGATGTACTCATAAGTGGACTTCAGACAAAAAACATAGAAGAGCCAAGCTGCAAACCACAACCCCTGAACATCTTGGGATCAGAAGGAACTTAAGAGAGACATTCAGAGATTCCTCTAGGAAGAGAAAACAGAGAAGATCACCTCAGCAAATTGGGATGATAACAGGCTGCACCCAAGAAGGGTGAGAACAAATCATGAGAGAAGATGACTGAGTGAGAGGAACAACAAGGAGGAAGAGAAGAAAAAAGAAGGAGATTTTAATAGAAGAAACCAATGTTGGAAAGAATCCAGAAACCTTCAAGAACTCACAAGATGTTCCTAACTAGGTCTCCATCCAATAGTGGAGGGAATGCCTAGCCAGGACTTCCCCTATAATCAAATGAATTACCACCCTAGGTGTCATCACAGAACCTACATCCAACAATAATAGAGGTGGAGGCAGAGATTCATGGCTGAGCACTGGGCTGAGCTCCTGGTCCAGTTGAGAGCATGGGAGGAGAGTCTGTATGAGCAAGGGGATAAAGATTATGAGAAAATCCCACAGTGATAGCTGATTGGAGATCTGAGGAGCTCACTGAATCAACAACAGCCACTGGGGAACCATCAGGAAAAGAAGTTAGGCCCTCCAAAGGTAGGCAACTGAAGATTGGCATGAGCAGTATGTGGAGCTTTGACAGGTGGGATCAGACTGTGTTTCTGTGCATGGGCTGGCACCTTGAAGCCCATTCCCTTCTGAGGAACATGTAACCAAGTCTTGATATTGGGATGAGGAAATTGGACTAGCTTGGAGTGGATGTGCCATGCTGAGCTGACCTACTTTGGGACTTCTTGACCTTTTGGGGGAGGAGGTTGGGTGATAGGGAGAGGAGGTTGAAGGCTGACTGAGAGGGATTAAGAGGAGGAAAGGGAAGGGGAGCAGGGGAATACATGGATAAAAAAAAGACTATTTTATAAATAAAAATATTTTAACACTATTGTAAATATTTTTTACATCATTAGGACAAGGAGACTTGCAAGGCATGGTATGTGCTGTTATTCATTTAGTTGGAAAGAAAGGTATTCCTATTAATTATTGAGTGACAGAACATTTCCTAGGAGTATCTGCTTCCTGCATGTGAACAGGTAAACGCCACAAACCAAGTGGTGCTGTTTCCAGCCAGTTGGATGAATTCTCCTCTCTAATCTTTGCCTGATGATGCTGAGATTTTGTAGATTGTTATTGATACTGTCTGTTCATGGCAGGAGGAAAAATGTGAGGGTTTATTCATGCACAGAGAGAAGTACAGTCTGAAGAAGCTTTTGTCTGAACACAAAGGAATATACATATTTCTCAGCACCCCAAGGAACTTTCTCTAAAATTGACCACATACTTGGTCATAAGGCAAATGTCAATAGACATAGAAAAGTGGGAATAACTGCTTGTATCATATCAGACCACGATGGCCTAAAATTAGAATTCAACAACAACAAAATCACAGAAAGGTTACAAACTCATGGAAACTGAACAATGCTACATTGAGCCACCTCTGGATCAGGGAAGAAGTTAAGAAAGAAAACAAAGACTTTCTAGAATTTAATGAAAATGAATTCACAACATACTCAGACTTATGGGATACAATGAAAGCAGTGTTAAGAGGAAAATTCATAGCACTAGATGCCTATATGAAAAGACTAGAGAAATCCCACACAAGAGAGCTATCAGCACATCTGAAGGCTTTAGAACAATTATAAGCAAACTCACCTAGAAGGAGTAGCTGGCAGAAAATAATGAAAATTTGGGCCAAAATCAGTACAATAGAAACAAAAAGAACAATACAAAAAAATCAATGAATTAAAAAGTTGGTTCTTTGAGAAAGTCAACAAGATAGATAAGCCCTTATCCAAACTAACCAAAAGACACAGAGAGTATTCAGATTAACAGAATCAAAAATGAAAAGGGAAACATAACAAGAGAACTCTAGGAAATTTAGGTAATTATCAGGTCATACTTTGAAAATCTATATTCTACTAAACTGGAAAACCTAAAAGAAATGGATAGCTTTCTGGACAGGTACAAATTACCAAAGTTAAATGAAGAACAGACTGAAGACCTAAAAAGACCTATAACATCAAGGGAAACTGAAGCTGTTATTAAAAGTCTCCCAAGTAAATAAAGCCCAGGTCTAGATGGTTTTACTGTAGAATTCTACCAGACATTCAAAGAAGAACTAATACCAATACTCAACAAACTGTTCCGTACAGTAGAAACCAAAGGAATACTACCAAACTCTTTTTATGAGGCCACAATTGCCCTGATACCTAAGCCACTCAAAGATGCAACTAAGAAAGAGAATTACAGACCAGTCTCCCTCATGAACATTGATGCAAAAATGCTCAACAAAATTCTAGCAAAGCAATTACAACAACATATAAAAAAAAGTCATTCACCACAATCAATGTAAAACACTGGATTTCAAGCAAGGGAATCTTGGTATTAAGATGGGAGCCTTATTCACTCTTGTTTCTTCTCTCCCTCCTCCCCTCCCTCCCTCCCTACCCCCCTCCCTCTCTGCTATTGTTTTTAAAGATAGAGGCTCTCACTGACTCTACAATGTTTTAGTTTGGTTGTGTTAACTAGTCACCAGGGCACTGTGATCTTCTCTTCTCCTCTTCCCCAGTGTTGAGATGACAGGCCCACATCACACCTCCTCCTTTTTACCTGGGTTCTTTGTGATTGAATTCCAGTCCCTATGCTTATATAGAAATAACTTTATTGACAGAGCCATCTCCTATTCCCAAAGAGAACCAGAATTCAATTCAATGTCTTAGAATTATTTTAATGGTTATATTCAGGTGAATCACGAGAGATGTTTGTGACTCTAAGAATTTATCTGTAAATGAGACAGTATTGAGGTAAAGTTTAATAAAACAAAAAATATATATATGTATATATATACATATAAAAGAGTTAGCAAGTAATATGCATGAACCATAGGCCAAACAGCATGTAATTAATATACAACTTTGTGTGAGTTTTATAACTGCTGGTCCAGATTTTGGGGCTAGGTAGGTCCAGAAACTTCTTACTACAAACCTCTCCTCTTTCTTGTCTTTACTCCTGTAGGAAGAAAATTTCAATCTAGAGGCAGCAGTTGAGTATAGATGAGCCCAATTTAGACTCTTACCATAATGGCTCAACCTTGCTGAAAGACTATAGGCACCAGGTTTCATTCTCAGTTTACACATCCTGAGAAAAGAGATGGAACTGGAGTTCTTTCAAAGAATGTTGACTGGAGGAATTGAAACTGCATATATAGGGATTGCTTGTCACAGGACCTGATAGCCATTAAAACAGTCTTCCTGTTTCTCATCTGGTAGTGAAAACATAAAGCTTTCAGTGTAGAGTGATTCAGAACCTTAGATGGGCAAAGGTGTTCAGGTCTCCACATTATTCTTTTGTTAAAATTCCTGTTATCTGCAAGTCTTGAGAAATATGGCTGACCCTGGTCAGCCACAAACACTCATGAATTTGACCAGACCACAGACTCATTTTTAATGTGAATATGGTTTCAGGCCTAGAGGAACACAGATACAATAATGAAGCTATCACATTTAAAAAAAAAATCTTTCTTCACCAATCCTACATCTGACAGAGGACTTATCTCTAAAATATTTAGAGAACTAAGAAAAAACTAGAGGTCAGAAACCCAAATAATTCAATTTCAACATGGGTTTCAGAGCTAAAAAGGGAATTCTCAGCAGAAGAATTACGAAGGGCTGAAAGACACTTGAAAAATTGTTCAACATCTTTGGCCATCGGAGAAATGTAAATCAAAACAACTTTGAGACCATCTTACACCTGTCAGAATGGTTAAGGTACAAAACGCAGACAACAACCTATATTGGGGAGAATGTGGAGCAAGGGGAACACTCCTTCATTACTGGTGGGAGTGTAAGCTTGCACAACCTCTTTGAAAGTCAGTATGGCAATTCCTCAGAAAATTGTGAATCAATCTCCCCAAGGATCCAGCAATACTAATCGTGGGCATACACCTAAAGGGTGCATATTCTTACCCCAAGGGTATTAGCTCAACTATGTTCGTAGCAGCAATATTCATAACAGCAAGAAACTGGAAGCACCAGAGATGCCCCTCAACTTAAGAATGGATTAACAAATTGTGGTCCATTTATACAATGAAGTACTACTTGGCAGTAAAAAAGAAAAATGGCATTCTAAAATTTGCAGGCAAATGGATGGATTTGGAGAGTATTCTCCTGAGTGAGTTAACACAGGCCCAGAAAGATAGACATGGTATGTACTCACTCATAAGTAGATTTTAGACAGAAAGCAAAGAATATACAGGATGCAAACCACAACCCTTGAACAGCTTGGGATCAGAAAGAACTTAAGAAAGACATCCAGAGACTCCCCTAGGGAGAGAAAATCGAGAAGATCCCCTGAGTAAATTTGGATCATAATGTATAGAGACCAAAGAGAGGTGGGAACAAATCATGAGAGAAGGAAATGGTTGAGTAAGAGGAGCAAGAAAGAGGGAGAAAAAAAGAGATGGGTATCTTGATAGAGGGAGCCACTGTGGGGCTGGAAAGAGGCCGGATGCTAAGGAAACCTCCACAAGTCTACAGAATGTCCCTTGTTAGGACTCCAACCGATAGTTGAGGGGGTGCCTAAAGAGGACTTCCCCTATAATCAAATGAATGGCCACTATAGGTGTCATTATAGAACCTTCATCCAGCAATGAATAGAGTACCTGGTCCAGCTGGAGAGAGAGGAAGAGAGAGAGAGAGACAGAGACAGAGAGAGAGACAGAGAGAGAGAAAATATGAGCAAAGGGATTGAGATCATGAGGAGGAGACCCACAGAAACGGTATGGCATGGGCAGTGTGTGAAGCCTTTTGGAGTAGGATCAGAGTATGTTCCTGTGCATGAACTGACATCTTGGAGCCGATTTCCTAAGCCAGCCCTAATATTGGAATGAAGGAATCAGACCTACTTCAAATTGAGACACCAGCCTGAATGAACTGATCCAACTTGGGACTCCTTGCTCTTCCTTAGGAATGGATTGGGGGAATGGGACAAGGGGAGGCTGAGGGAGGACTAGGATTGGCATGGAGGAGGATAGAGAGGGCAAGCAGGGGTATACATGGATGTACATTTTAAATAAAACAAAAAATAAAAAATGTTTACAAGTTTAAAATGAAGCACAACAATGTTAATTACTTAAATGGTGTGATTGAAAAATTTGCAAACTTATTCCCGATGTTGAATTCTAAACACTTTTTTATATTTTAAAGGTTTTTTTTAAAGTATATATTTTTATTTTAAAAAGACTTTTCTTCCATGTATACCCCTGCTTACCCTTCCTTTACTCCTTCCAATCCCTCCTAGTCCTTCCTCAGCTCCCCCCCCCCCGTTTATCCATTCTCCAATGGTGAATTGCCAATAGTGGCTCCTGTGCAGTGGTATTGGTATAACTGTCTCCAGCACCTCCAAGGAGGGCAAGGAGTTCCAAGGTGGGTTAGTTCAGTCTGGTGTATACATTGTGAGGTAGATTCGTTCATCCCAGTATTAAGGCTGGCCTAGGTGTTTCTCTGTAGGGAATGGGCTCCAAGATGCCAGTCTATGCACAGGAGTGGAGACTGGATTTGAACTTGCCACCCTCCTACCTCAAGCTTCCAAGTTCTGGGGCTTTAAAGTATGACTGCTATGTTACTGATAGAATAATGTACAGTCTCCAAGACATAGGTTTCCCAGTGGGACCTGATTGCCTTCTTAAGACTACATGTCTCAGTAAAAATGTAGTTAAGGGAATTGTTAAATCCTTTTGACCACAAAAGCTGAGCATATTAGTAGAAGTGTTTATTACACATAGCACAAACCTTTATTGTTAATGAGTACTGGATAAATGGTTTTGGTTAATCTCTCAGTGGTCCCAATTTTCCTGGGAAAGGGTTACCAGTAAGACCAGATACTAGAAAATGAACAGAAAGCTCCTTAAAATGTAACAACTATTTTGCCTTTTAAAGCTGATTGTCAGTGACAATAGCCTCTAATTTTGTACAAGTCAACTCCGGAACATTCTTACTTAGTTATTTCAGTCTGTTCCCAGTCGTACTCCATATGGTGATGCCAGCTGTGCTCATGCTCTGTGGCCATCTCAGAAGTGTGTTGTGTTGCAATTTGTTTCCAGGACCCCAGAGCATCTGTCTACATAGTGACTTGAAGCGTCCACTGGTGACACATTTGTCTTTGTACTGAATCTTTATCTAATAACTGATCCTTCTTCATCATGTTGGAGAGGATATAGACTAGACCTAATCACACCATTTGTCATAATCAGGACACCATGTGCTAGAAGGATATATTATTGTGTTATCTAAACTGAGTATTCACGCAAATAATTTTGACAATGCAAAGATGGTATGATTCCCCAGTGAAGACATTACCACAATGTAAATGCACTCTAAGTTCTGAATTGAGAATAATAAAGTCAGCTGTGCTCAGGCTCACAGTGGCTTTCTTAAGCCTTCTTCATAAGTTCCCAATTCTGGTGGCTAGTCCTGCCTCAGGCCTTTCTGTGTTTTCACTCACCCAGAACAGGTGCTGGAGACAGTTATACCAATACCACTGCACAGGAGCCACTATTGGCAAGCAGTACAACTGTTATATATGGACTTATCTTTCTTTCACATTTTCCATCTTGAAAGAGATAGAGAGATGCTAAAGAAATACCTCCTGTCAGCCACCTTCAGTCCTGGATTCTGAATCTGATACATCAGATCTTTAAGAGAGGAGGTGCTGGCTCAGCTCTTTCCTCACTTTAGATGGAGATAGATGGTAAGGGAAAGACACTTACACATGGAGATGAGTAGCACTTGGGACATGAGTTACTGTTGAACTCTACATTCATCTCTTGCTTCTGTAGATTTAATCTAGAAGCATCCCAGGAAGGAAGCATGCCAATGAACTAGATTCTGTTTTTTTCCAATGTATTTACTTGATTATGGTGATGACAATTTACCACACATGATGTTGAAATGTTTTTAAGAAAATGTCTTTAAAAACTAAGCTTATAATGATTAAATACTATGTAGTCTTTTTTCTACATCCAAGAAAATTAGTTCCAAACCACATCAGATTCTTTTTAAAAGTACAGATGCTTAGTTTCCTGAGAGAATAGCTTAGTACTTGTAACTTGTATCTATATCTTGTATACTTTAAATAAATCTCAGGTTACTTATAATACTTAATGCAATATAAATATAAATAGTTGTCATACTGTAACATTTGGAGAATATTATAAAAAGAAATGAATTTGTAATGTTTTAAAAACCAGTATACTTTCTAATTGTAATATAAAGATGTATTCTTATACCCACAGAGAAGCATAGCTCTCACCTCTTGCCAAAGAAGCTTTTTTTTTTTTTGCAACACATAGAGATACCACAGGAATCTACAATTGATCAAACTGCTGAGAATGAGTGACTTTACATACCCAACTACAGTTGATAAATTGATAGTGTGACCCCTACTCCTAAGGTTCAGAAAAATTAGTGAAAAGAGGCTGCCAAAAGATTGTATGAACCAGAGGACCAGGACATATGCTACGAGGTAATGTTGTCTAGGCATGACAGAGATACATCACTCTTAAAATCTCAACAATATACCTACCAAAACAAGATATGTACCATGACAACACCAGTGTGATCATGGGACTATGTCTCTTTTCATAGCCATACTCTCACTTAGAATGACTATTTGGAAGTATTTACCTGAACAACAGATATTATAGTGTCTAATTATGTTCTAATATCTAAGCCATGTCCTCCAAAAAACTTAATCAGGAAGGAAGCTAACCTTGGGAAATAAATAAAAACTGAAAGTTTATGAAATTGAAGCTTGACAATCTCATAAAAGGTGGTAATTTATTGATCTCCATCTAACTGGGGCAAACATGATTATTATCACCATAGACTCATCTATTCCTAAAGAGGCCTAATATCCAAGCTTATTTGCAAAATTTCTAAGTGGGAAGAAAATTTAAAAATCTGTTCTCTTGATTTTTTTTTGCCTGAATTGTGTATCCAAAACCTTCTTAAATGCTTTTACTTATATAATTGCTTTAATTTAGTCCCCTGTATGGTTCCAAATGATTGTTTTAAGTGGTAATTTTCCCCTTTATGACACTCTTGGTGGCATAGTGATTGTTCTTCAAGTACAAAAACATCCCTGAGATTTTGAACCTTGTTCACATGGATATAGATATGAAGAAAATACATAAAGTTGTAAATTTTATTGGCTCCAAGAAGTCTCAGCATAGTGAACAATGTGAATATAAAATTACCATTTATTTTGGCAGTAGGGGTGAAGGACAGTAGGGGATTATTCTGGGCTAGTAATGTAAGAAACTTGAGTCTCATCATTCCTGTGTAAGGAGTCTTTAGTGTAAGCCTTTATGGTAACAGAAATACAGAAGTACAGGGTTAGAAGAAAGCTTTCAAAGATACTACAGGAATCCTGTTGAACTCTTCAATGATGAGCTTTAGATCTTAGGAGGCCATCTATCTAGATATTTGTGTGATTATGAGTGTATCTATGTTATGTGTCTGATTTGAGGTGTACATGTCTGTGGGTATGTGTGCATGTGTGTGTAGAGGCTACAGGTTGATACTGGGTGTCTTATTAAAGTACTCTTTGACTTATGGATTTATTTTTTACTTGAGACAGAGATTCTTACTTTCTTACTGAACCTAGAGACCATCATTTCAGGTAGGCTGGCCTTCCAATGATCTCTAGGTATCAACTTGTTCTTGTTTACCTAATATTGGGATTATAGATGTACAACAGTATTTCTGGCCTGATTTAACTCCCTCACTCCATCCCTCCACCAATTCTTCCATCCTCATCTTCCTTCCTGTATTTGAAGATGGGTGCTAGATACCAAACTCAGGTCTCTCAGGAATAAGTAGCAAGAACATTACCAACTGAACAATCTCCATAGTGCCTATCCAGATAAATTATGATTCAAGTGATTCTATTCTCACTTGCATTGAATTTGAACTCTAATGATATATTATACTTCTAGGCAAGAGGTCCAAAGAAGAATATATATTTTCTTTGACACATTTAAGGAAATATCATTTGTCCTTTTATAAGCTCTCTGTGTATTACTGTGAAAAAGAAATTATATTCATATCTAATTAGAGAGTTGAGGTACAAAGAGAAAAATCACTTTACATAAGTACAAATGGCTTAGGTAAAGAGTAAAAAAAAGAAACATGTAGATCTACTGAGATGTGGAATTATGGGTTTTGGAATTATGGTCTTTCTACTACCAACATCAAGGGAGGAGGCTCTAAATGGATTTAGGTAAATGTGGTGGTGTTCCTGGATTTCCTTAGTTTACATGTGATTCCATAGTGTTGGAAGACTATACTATGCTTTCTTCACCCATCTTAAGGGCCATAACCAATGCTTCTGTAATAAAAAACAAATTAACAGATACAGTTTTTATATGACAAAGGTGACTTCAGTTATGAAGGTACAAAAATACCCAGTAAAATGAAGATTAGAAAGCCACACTGAAATATGATTGAACAGAACAATATGATGTGTGACAATATATCATGGATGAAAATGAGCATTGGCTTGGATTCTTCTTAGAGCTGCCTCAACATCCTTCCTCTGAGGTGTAAGGCCCCTATGGAAGGCTTTCTCTCAGGTGTGTGGTTGCAGGCCCCATGGAAGGATGTTCAGTCAGTAGCTAAAGCTTATTATTAACTCACTCTTACACTTAAATTAACCCATAATTTTTATCTATGTACCTTTTTTTCAGTCAAGTATTCTCATTTTTCTTCCTCTGAATCTGGCTGGCAACTGCATCTATGCCTTTCTTCTTCCCACAATTCTCCTAGTCCAGTTCCTTGCCTGGCTACTAGCCAACCAGTTTTTATTAAACCAATATGTGTAACAAACCTTACAGTGTATAAGATTATATCCCACAGCACCTTCCCTTTTTTATTTCAAAACAAGAACCATAAATCTAATCTCTTTAGTTTAGCCCTTTTCCTGACCATTATTCATATCAATTTATAACCAACATTCTAAACAAAGCCTAACATTCATAATCCACATCTTGAACTGTGGGAGTAAATCTCCAGACTACTTACTGCTGTGATTAGGGGTGCTAGTAATCTTATAGGAACCAAAAAAAAATTTAGGAATATGGGAAAGTTCTGAGTGGAGTAGTATATGAGGGTGGATCATATCAGTCACCAGTCCTGAAGGTGCTCTGAATGCAAAACTCAGAGAAATTGCAGCAGAGGTACTCTGAAATGTATCCTCTGGACCTTCTGTTTCACTCAAGATTTTTCAGAGGTTCTTTCTTCATCAAACCTTATTTTTTTAACCCAGGATAAATCCATAGCCTCTTCTTTATGAAAATAAAAACAAAATCTAGCTTCCAAAGCAACACTGTAGTTAAATTATGTTGGTACATTGTAAATATTTGTTGCTTCTACTGGTTTAATACAAAACTGATTGGTCAGATGCAGATAAGAAGTGTGTAGGTCTACCAGACTAAAAAAACTCTGAGAACAGGAGGAACAGAGCAGAGGTGCCAAAGAGAGCCAGATGAGTTGTCAACAGAAGCAGAGTAAAAAAGCTAAAATACTGCTCTAAGAATAGGTACTGAGCCACATGGTTGAACAGGATAAGAATCATGAGTTAGTTTAAAGGTAAAGAGTTAACAAGCTATATGTCTGGGCCCTAGACCAATCAGTGTAAAATTAATACAAGTGTCTGTGTGTTTCTATGGGACTGTGAGACTGCTAGTCAGTCAGTGGGTCAGGAGCACAAGATAGACCAGGCCAGAAACTACTACTACATAACATATCTTTTGACTTAGATTTTGAAGTCAAGGTGTTTTTAAATAAGTAGGTTGGTTTAACTTAGCAGCATTTATAATCAAATGTCTCTTAGCAGCTCTTACTCCTTCCTCTATAGCCAAGAAGCTCAAATCCACCACAATAAGATACAGTATGTAGAATCTCTGTGTATATTCCATCTTCATGTGGCCTAATTTTATTTTATTTTTAAAGGACTTTTTCTTTTTTCTTTTCTCTCCCAAGTCTTACATATATTTTAAACACTGTAAACTGTTTAGAGGTTCTGTGGTAGAATGTTCTCTGTATGTTGTAAATAATGTACTGTTTTGGCCTATGCACAGCACTGTAGAAGTGGGTGGAGAATCAGAAAGCAGGCAGGTAGGAGAAGGGTGGAGTTAGTCAGTCTCCATCCGACCCCCAAAGGAGAAACATGTAGAGGTACTGGCCCAGCCTGTGGCTGAGCCACATGGTGGGAGGATAAATGGAAATAGGTTGAATTAAGATGAAAGAGCTAGCTAGTAATGTGCTTAAGACATGGGCCAAACAGTTTAAAGGATATAAGCCCATGATTCATTTCTTTGGGAGACAAAGCCACCACTGCGCACCAGGTCATAAACTCCCGGGCCCAAACGGGTGCCCGGGAAAAACTTTCTAAAACAAATTTCTTTTTTTTTTAAATTCTAAATCTGTCTTTACTGTATATCTATATTTCTTCTAATCATAAGAGCCTTTAATCAGCTAAGAGATGTAGTCAGAAGTTTCTTGGTCCTGCCCAGACAGTCCCATAAACATTTATTCCCAAATAACCACAAAAATGCTTATATTAATTATAAACCATTTGGCCTATGGCTCAGATCTGTTACTTGCTAACTCTTTCATTTAAATTAACCCATGATTCTTATCCATGTTTAGCCATGTGTTTTGATAACTTTTTCTCAGTGCAGTATTGTCATCTTTCTTTCTCTGTGTCTGGCTGGCATCTGTTCTGCTCTTCTACTTACCAGAATTCTAGACTGGTTGTTTTGCCTCTATTTCCTGTCTAGCTTCTGGCCAACCAGCATTTTGTTAAACCAATATTTACAGTGACAAATATTTACAGTATACAAGAGCATAGTCCCACAACAAAGAGGCATGGCTAGCATTAAAGCCTCAGGTATGTTGGCTGGCTCTACCCAGATCTTTGGCCTGGGAGAGTTTAACTTTATGGCAGAGGTACTGGAAGGAGCCTCGTTTACCATTCCAACTCTGGAGAAACTTGGTGTTCACACTGCTACCAAGTAGAGCATCACTACCTATGGCTCATAAATTCCATTTAAGTGTTTGACAGCAAGGCCTCTTAAAAGAGTCACATGGCTTTTGTTGCTAACACTGAGTCAGGAAACCTCTCTTAAGGAAACTACACCTCTGCTGGCCCCTAGCAAACAGAGTTCTCTCAAAAAAATGCTGCTACCAACAATCCGTACTTGACACTGTTCTTTTGAGTCTAGAATCCATTTTTGACCTTTCTTAAGCTTTATGTGAGTGAGGATGCTCCACATTGGGTACAAGATACTATTTGAATTCCAATTAATTCTAATAATAAAAACCAAGTGTCAGATATTGGGCTAAATGCTAAAAGATTAGAGAGACAGTGGAACAGGCCACAGGTACTTCTAACTTTGCCAAATCTTTAGCCCAAAAGAAAAGATCCTGTCTTCTTTCACCTTATAGTCCTTTTTCTGCCCAATCATATCTTTCTATTTCAAACTACCTAGTGCTAGGATTAAAGGCATGTGTGCTTTCAAGTATATGGAACAGAGTCATAGAATCCCAAGTGTTGGAATTAAAGGTGTGTGCCACCTCTGCCTGACTCTATTTCTTTCCTGGACTGGATCAATTTCCTGTAACCCAGTGTAGCTTTGACTCACAGAGATTCATATGGATCTCTACCCCTGCCTCTTGAATGCTAGAATTTAAAGGTGTGTGTCACCAATGTATAACCTCCATGGCTAAATCTGTGGCTGGCTATGTCCTCTGATGTTCAGGAAATCTTTATGTGATATACACTATAACACCATACCTGGGTTTGATACTCAGGACTCCTATGGTGGCTTACAACTCCAGCTCCAGCTCAACAGGATATGATGCTCTTATGGTCTCTTCAGGCACTGCATGTGAGTGCATGTTCATGTCCGTCTGTGCGTGAATACACACACACACACACACACACACACACACATTCCTATAATTAAGATTAAATAAAAACATTACAAAGAACTCTGCAAATTATTTCATAAAAATTAAAAGAATTTTAAAAGGTTGAATCACTATCAGCAACAATAGTAAAGAATCTAGAGGAAAACAGAAACTATTTAAGTTTGCTGGGGTTTGTTTTCTGAGACAGGTTGTGGATAGTTGGATTAATTTTACCTAGAAATGTTCATGTAGATTCTGCTGAGATAACACCTAAGCTTATTACTTTGTTTCAGGGAAGTGACTAGGCACTGATTTTATTTAACTAGCAGATAAAATATATTCATATCCTTTTGTGAGTTTTGAAACTATGAGTTCCCAAAGAAATGTTTACTTTTTCACATGAGTTATCAAATTTGTGGGAGAAATACCACAGTATTCCTTCAGTGTTCTTTCAATGTCTATAGGTTGCATAATGGAAACTTTCCATTCCAACAATGGACATTTGTTTTAATTGTCTTGGTGAATTTGACAAAGTTTTATTAATCTTTTCTTAGCACAATGTTTTGGTTTGATGGGTTTTCCTTATTTTTCTTTTGACAAATTCATTGATTTCTGTTTTAATTTTAACTATTTGCTTTTTGCTTGCCTCATATTTAAATTATATATTTTCTTTTGTTCATAAAGTGGAAGATGAGATTATTGGCTTCAGATCTTTGTTCTTTTATAACGTATATTATATACTATATTTATATGTATTTAATAATATAAATGCTGTTGTAAGCATCACCTTGACTTCAGTTTTATAAATTTATGTTATATTTTATTATTTAATAAAAATATTTTCTAATTTTCTTCATGGCCAATGTATCATTTGAAAGTGTTTTGGCTAATATCCAATAATTGCTTTTTCCAGGTTTTGTACTCCTTCAGTTCACTGTTTTCTGAGAATCGACGCTGCAGGATTTCCATTGTATTCTATTTGATAAGCTATGTTTTATAGACCTGACTGTGTTTAATTCCACATTTTACATATTAATTAGAATGCATTCTTTGTGGGATGAAGTAAATTATAATTACATATAATTATTTAGTAGGGTTTATGAGGTCAAATGCCCTCACTTCCTTTATAAAATAACCTGATTGTTCTCTCAATGACTGAGGTTGAGAACCTGAGTTTCCAGGGAAGATTGTGAATCTATCTTCTCCTTCCCTGTTAGCCTCTTATACTTCTCTACCTGTCACTAAGTGCAAACACATTTAGGACCATTACATTTTGTCAGGGAACTTACCTTATCATTATAGCAAACTCTCATCCCTTATCAATATTCTCATTCCGGAGCAATCTTTGTCTTAAATAATTACCAATGTGTTGTATATTTTTTCTTTCTTTTTACTTCTCAAACCTGTTTTTATGAAGTGACTTCATACAAAATATATAGTTAAGTCTTGTTCTTTTTAATCCATCATGAATGTTTTAATTGTAGCTTCTTTTATAGTTTTGTTATCTGTGCCTTTTTTGAAATTCAAATATACTGTTTAAATAGAGGGTATTTTATAAAATTTACTTATTTAATTTGTCCTGCCTTGTCTTGTATGAAGTCTCTGGGCTTGGACCTCCAGCTTAGTAACTGTTAATAACCTCAGAAAAATTTCAATCATTACTGTTTAGTTTTTCTGTTTGCTTTCTCTTAATTTTTTATTATTATAATTATGCCTATAAAATTAGCTTTTGAAGTCATTACAAAAATCATGTACATTATACTCTTATTTTCCAGTGTAAAAAATATGTATCAACATATTCTTCTTCATTCTCATTGAATATTTCCTCAGCTATTTAACGGTATCAGAGAAACCCATCAAAAAACTCTTACAGAGTTTTCATCTCTAAAATTTATTTTTATTTTCTCTCTGTATCTGTTCTTTGGTGTTGTTTGATTTTTTTTAAATCATAACCTTTAGTTTGTTATTGTAAATTTTATGTTCAAAATTTTTAATCTGTTTTATCTCAGTTTAGTTCAGATATCTGGTTTGCATTAAGATTAAGAAAACATGTATATTATACATAATATTATATATAATAATTCTACTTAAGAAGAACTGCAATGCATGACCTTCCCTCAGGAACAGAAAATTTCCAAAGCAAAATCAAGGCTTGAATAATTACCTCAATCATTTGTCAAACTAAGTACTTTGGGCAAATATTCAGGCCTCAGCAGGAAATATTTCTGCCCAAATTACCTGGATAATTTATTCAGCCTTCCACTTGGCTTACATTGTGGTTTCTAATGGTCTCCTATAAGCCTGTGCAGCCATAGATTTACCAGTGTTTGACTTGGGGGAAGAATGCCAGGAGTTTGGGAGAAAAACATTGCAAACCCAACAATGTCTATGGGCATTTTTCAATGGCTTTTCCTTTGTGTTACTTGTCTAAGAGTGCAAGGAAAAAAATAATCATAAAGTAAAAATTAAAGCACACATATGTACACATTTTGAATATCTGTTGTAGTTAGCACTTCACATTACCTAAAATTATAGTCATGTTTTTGTAAACAACAAATTTCAAATATTTCTATAATAAATTTTATTTGTTTTTACCCCCTATTTTCTCCTTCATTGCTCTTCATCTCTCAATGACACTTTTCTTCTCAATGAAGCCCCTTTATTTATATCTTCTTTTTATGTGTAACCTACTTAGTTTAATTAGAATAACCTGCCTGAACATCCGTAGGAAGTTATTCATTGGAGAAAGTAAAATTTATCTATAGTTACACCATTGAGAAAAGTGATGCCGCTCCCCAATCTAACATTAATTATCTATAGTCCTTCTGGAGTGATAGGGCTTCACAGGCCCATCCTCAGTCCTTATAAAATGTTCTTGAGACTGGTCTTGTGCCAGTCTTGTACAGATAACCATAGCTGAAGACAATTTGTATGTACAAAGTTTGTATGTCTTCTCGAGATGTCTTTTTCTTTCATATTTCTCCATCCTCAGGTTTCATATTGTTGTTTCCATCTTCTTGTGTACAATGTTAACTGAATCATAGAGCAGTGATTTTTCTTAATTTTCTAGTTTCGTGCCTTCTCCTTTTCTTCAGACTTGAAGAGGACAAAGACTGTCTCTGACTTGCTATTTTCCTACTATGAACTTAGCATATTGAGAATGAATAGCAAGTAAGTTTTGTTGAATGAATGAGAAAATGAACAAAGGAATGTGTCTACGGGTACATTAATGACAGATTGAGGAATGGACACAGAGCCTCTTAGGGCGTATGTGGTACTTATTATGTCATTGTTCACAGTCAGACTGCATAGATTCATACTATGGCATTCTCTTTACTGGCTACTGTGATTCAAATTTTTCTTAGTCACACTAAATTTATTTCATTATCAATTTATAAATAGGTAAATTTTCTAACATAATATGCATTAATTTTATTTTATGATTAAGCTTTTTGACCTTCCAATTTCTAGATACATCTAAATATCTAGAAATATATAAATTATATTTCTAATTTAAATATAAAGCCCTAAATATAAAGTCTAAGTCATCCCTCTTCTATTTTAAATGTACATGTTATTTCTTTTCCTTGTGTATATATTATGTTTAGCATATCTTCCCAACATATGAAGGTCATTCATATGCACATTGAGATCTGCTAGTGTCACCCTACATTTTATGCTCTGTAAGTTGTCAGGGTGAGTTCTTAGTAGCAGTGACATGCACTTGTTATTCACAGTGGACTCTGCTGTGATATTTCACAGAGGTCCTGAGGTTGGTCTACCTGTATCTTATGCCCCATTACATGTACTCTCCAGCTGCTTTGATTTTAAATTGTAGAACAAAATTCTACCCAGTTCTTAATAAACAGCAGGCTGCTAGCAATAGATACCTGTGATTCCATAGATCTAGATATTTTTTTATTAAAAACAAATATTTTCATTCAATATTGTCTTAGAGTTTCAGTTACTTTGAAGAGACATCATCTGGATGAGGAACATGGAGGTATGCAGGCACATATGGTTCTGGAGAAGGAGCTGATACATGCTGATATGCAGAGAATAAGAAATAGACTTTGACACTGGGTATAGCTGGAGCCTATCTCCACAGTGATACACTTCCTCCAATGAGGCCACACCTCCTAATAATGCTTCTTCTTTTGGGGCCATTTTTCTTTCAAATTACCACAAATATATTTTGACCATGGTTCCATCTCTCTCAACTTCTCTAAAATCCCAACCTACCTCCCTATGCACCCAATCCACATATTTTCTTGATCTCTTTCATTAAAAAACAAATAAACAGCTTCAAAAATTAATAAAATAAGATTAAATTAATAAAATGACAAAATAAAAGCAAGCCTTACTAAGACAAAGCAAACAACAAATAGAAAAACAAAGAGCCAACAAAAAGCACAAGAAACACATAGCTGCAGAGACACACACACTGGCAAGCAGAAAGCCTATAAAATTACAAAATCAGAAGTCATAATATATAAGCAAAAAATCTATAGTGTAAGAAAAATGCTCAGACTAATCATTGTGATACACAAGGAAGAAATAAATAAAGAAAGAAAGGAAGGAAGGAAGGGAAGGAAGGAAGAAAAAAAGCTCAAAAAGACCTTTGAGTTAATTTTGTTTGTTGTGCTGACTAACTATTGTGGGGACTGGGTCTGGCCTTAAGAGTTGTTTGTATACCAGTGAGACTTAATTGGAGAAAACTAATTTTTTATCTGGGAGTGGTTACCAGTTGGAGGTAGCTTCTGTGTTATGAGTGCGGACTTGTGTCCACATCTACTCTCAGCACTGGGATGCCCATCTGTTGCTAACATGTGCAGACCTTGTGCATGCTGCCAGTCTGTTAGTCCATATGTGCATCAATTCTGTTGCATTTATACAGCCTTGTTTACTTGGTGTTCTTATCCCCTCTGTTTGTTACAATCTTGCAGACTCCTTTTCAACAGAAATTTTTGTATCATGAGATGAATACATTTTTCTACATTTTACTATTCTATTCATTTAATTTTATTTAAAAAATCACTGAATATGAAGAGGCAGCACTTCTGCCTCTTGGAGCGTACTCTCCTGTAGCAGAAGAAAAGTTATTTTAAAGAGCAATGTGATATCCAGTATATTAACTAGTAACATATTTCATGGAGAATATCAGAAGGGATAAAAGAAAATGAGAAGTGCTAGGGGGGGAGACAGTGAGATATTAGTGGATGGGGGAGAGAAAAAGTTCAGGACTCAGTTGACATGGGATGTCTGTCTACACACTGAGAATAATAAAGAAACTGTGTTGACCCATCGCAGAGCAGCTTTAAAATAGGTGGGAAATTGAAGCATAGATAGAGGGGAAGGAGGGCAGAGTCACAAGAGATGTGATCCAGCCTCACAAGAAGCAAGATGTAATGGAGTACAGGTAATCCACAAGCCACGTGGCAGGACATAGATGAACAGAAATGGGTTAACTTGTAAGAGCTAGCAAGCAATATGCCTGAGGCAAACAGTCTGTAATTAATATAAGACTTTATGTAATTACTTAGGAATGTAAGTTCAGACCTCAGAGCCTGGCTAGGCCAGAAAGGCATACTACACTCTGTAGTTATAGGTCATTGCATTGATAACTAAAGAAGGTGACCCAGACATAGAGAACATGAACCAATACCAGCCAGTTTTTACAGGTATTATAGTGAAGTTGTTGGTCTGGAATTGAGAAGCAAGCTGAGGGAAGATCAATAAAGACTACTGTGAGTGTAGGTTGAAAACATATTCTGCTACAAGTATCAGTATAATTTGGGAAAATAGGCCTGTCCTCTGTTTTTGCATGCCAACATCTGTATCTTTTGTCTCATACATAAAGTAATTCAAACCAACAATAATAGGATAAAATGACAAAAGATGCTAATCTGAATGAATATTTAAAAGTATAGGGCGATTAATGAGAGGGAAGAGGCTTGTTACACAAATTTTGAAGTTTCTACCCCCTTATTCCTCTTCTCCCAGCTTCCCACACACACACACAGGAACTCATTGCTTCAGTGTAGTGTATGCACTGCACATGCTATCAATTCTGTTTGAAATCATCGAATATTAGAGATTAATGATATCCACAAAGTGTTCAAAGTTAAACCCAACACAGACTATTAGTTTTCCATTACACTAAAGAGTTGCTGAAATAACCAACTTAGAAAGAAAATGTTTGATTTGGACTTTTTATTTCCAAAGTTCTTCCCTATAATTGTTTGGCTTTGTTGCTTTAGAAGCTGGGACAAAGCAATGCAATAGGATAAAAGTGTAAAAGGACAGCTGTTCACTTAATGGCAGAGTGAGACAGAAAAGAAGAAGGGATTGGTATCCCACGATTTCCTTCAAGGTTATGCCCCCATAGACCCTAAAGGCATCCCACCAGAAGCTCCCTCTTAAAGAGTCCACTACATCCTAACAGTGCAATAGACCAGTGACAAAGCCTTCAATGCACAGATCGAGACAGCAATCATAGGACTGTACAGGTGTGCATAAAATGGGATCCTACAGCGGAAAGAAGTGGACATATGCCCCCATCCCTAACCCAGACACTATTGCTAATGAATAACTATTTGCAAATAAAAAGTAAGTTATCTACAAGAAAGTCTCACGGGGAAAACAAACTACTTTGAAGGGTTGGCTGAATGCACATCAGTCAATGGCCAACAGAAAATGAACTCAAAAGCATCTTTGGAAGTTCTGTATCTCATAATGTAGTGCCAGAACTTTTTTGTTTTAATATTTTTCTCCTCCTTCCTTTTTATAAAAATTCTATTCTTATTTATAATATAATTTATTTATTCCTATTTGCTTACCCTACAGGTTTTACAGATATATTAAGCTTCCAATTGTGTATTTTTATGGGATTCTTGAATGTTTCCTACTCTTTGGTAAGGTATGATAAGACTAGAAGAGAAATGTAAGTCTGGGGTTTATGGGTTTCAGAAGAAATGAAGCCTGGAATGTAATATATGAGAGTCTGTTTCAATATGGAAGAACCCTGACTTAACCAATGAGCTGTTTAGAACTAATTAATGTGCCTATCTGCCTGGGGCCACAAACTCAGAACTTTTTTGAAAAAGCAGAAGCTTCTCAGAACATAACTATTTTTGCTAGAAGGCAGTCTTAACAGCAGAAAGTTCAACTGAAGTCAAATCTGTAAAATTATAAGTCTACTTTTTAAATAATATTTACTTGTCAATCAGTAAAGGGAAAGATTTATTCTAAAAAGAGTAAAATATTATTAACTGAAATATGATCAGAAAATTATGAATTATCATGCATATGATCAGTTTTACGTTTCCAATTCTGAAAAGGACTACAGGATCTCCTCAGACTTGTCATGTCATTGGGATAGGGTATGGATATAATGGTCCCCAAAGAATCATATCTTCCAGGATCCTCACAGTTAGATATTTCTCTATTTAACATTAAGTTTTGTTGGGGTCAATAAAACATTCATAAATGTGACAAAGATATGGGGAAATATTGTATAATTAGGGTAAGATGAGATTTATCCTGTGCAAAGCACAGCTGTGAATTCCTGAGGCTGAGCACTGTTTTCAGCACATCATCCTATATCTTCAACTACAGGGAGTGACTCAGAGAACCAGCAGATAAAAGAATCAACCCATACAATACCGAGGACTATGAGATGTAAAAATCTACTGTAAGCCACTATATTCTGAAACTGTCGGTTATATATGCATAGGAAACTTATGCCATGACCTTGGTTGAATTCCTTATCCTAGAAACATACTTTCTCCTCCATAAAACAAGAGTAATGGTGTTCATTTTACAGAAATATTATAAAGACTAAATGTAACAACAGATATAGAGTCAGAGCTAGGATTCTAAAGAAGTTATATATTATGATTTCTCTGAATTACATTTATCTGACTCTATATCTTCAGAAGGAAAAATAAATTTGGAATGAAAATTTAACTACAAATTTTCTGTAAGAATCATTTTGTAGGCCCATCAACAATGATTACTAAGAACAAAAAGGTTGTTTGCTCATAAAGAATATTTGGACCTTGTTTTATGTAAGAGAAAAAAGACCTGTGAAAACAGTGAGTTTTGCCTACTTTGTAATGGTTTGTTTTCAAATAATTCAGAGGACTACACATTTTGGATAACTGGTAACTACAGAGAGAGACTCCGTGATGATACCAATTTCAAAAAGCATAAAACAGACTCAGGATATAATTGAAAAAAGCAGCTTGTTCATCTTTGAGTCACACATACCTTGATGCTGACTCAAGCTAAAATATGACACAAATGATTTGCAGGAGTGTATATTTGTAGAAAATGAAGCCTAATGGTGTAATTATGGAGGAATTCACAGCCTTGTTTACCAGGCATTCTAAACATTTTTTTTTTTTCTGAAGATGTGCAAGGGTGGATCAGTCTGTTTCAAAAGACAAGGAGCTTTGAAGGAGCTGAAGGATCCAGACTGGAGAGTCCATTGAAAATAAATTTGCTGCTGTGAAGAACATCATTATGTCCATGGACATTCAAGCTGAAATAAACAAAATTGCAAGAATATAGGCTGATGAAACTACTTAGCTCGATGCGATATATTGTATAATGGGAAGATCAGGCTGCTATTTGACTGAGGTTGTAACATTAGAAAATGTATGCAACAATACTGGAGAAATTATCAGTAAAAGACACAAAGCAATCCAGAAACTAATTTGAGTCAGATTTTCAGAGAGGTTAGGATCAATTTAAAAGATCCTTTTGTCTTACTATAGAAAAAAAATGTGCCTTTTTGTTCTAATGTCAAACAGTGATGAAAACTAGGGTTACAGATTCTATATTAAAATATATTGGGATCAAGAAAATCTAGCAAGAGTACATGTTTTAGACTCCAGGTCTCTATTTCTAATATCAAGAGGCTCTTGGCCTCTTCACCTTTAAAATACAGGTATAGAAGCTCCAAGGGGGTGCTCAGCAGATGAGATCCCTTGTTGGGTAAGAATGAGTTGTTTCCAGTAACGAAGTAAAAACCTGAGCATGGCTGCATGTGTGCCTGTAATTCCAGTGCTGGTGAAGACAGAGATGAGAAAATCATGAGGGCTTGCCTGTAACGAGCCTAGTGCCAGGTTCAGGTAGACTTGTGTTCCCAAGGGAGTCAGTCAGAGTGATAAAGTAAGATACCCAATATCCTTCTCTGGATTCTGTGTATGCATGGGCATCTGTGAACACACACACACACACACACACACACATACACATGCACATAAACACTCAAATGCACAAACACAGATAACCCCCCAACACACATAAACAAATGAATAAAGGGACATTGGGGTTATTTATCACATTCTGTAAGCTTTTGAAATTTTGACTTTTGTGAATTTCCTTAGATTAGGAAAATGTGGTAAGCTAGACAGTAACCCTGAGAGACACCCAGTTTCTAATTACAGGACCTCATAAGCATTGGCTTCCATGAAAGTAGGGCTTTGCAGATGTGAGCAAGGTAAGGGGCTTGAAAAGGAATGGCTATCTTGTATTATGTGGGTTAGCCCTAAATGTAACCATGGCGTTCATATGATATGGGAGACATATGACAATAGGAAGAAGAAACTACCATGATAGTAGAGAGATGTCTTAACCAGAGACAGCTGCAGCCTCCAAGTGCTAGAAGAAGCCAGATAGAAATTTCAAAAAAAAAAAAAAAAAAAAAAAGTTTTGCTGACATCTTGGTTTTAGCCCAGTGAAATACATATTTCTGGTTCCCAACATGGAAAACACACAAGTATGTGCTGTTTTTAAGCCTTGACATATATTCTTAAAGTAGGTCACAAGAAACAAACACCATAAGTAAAACCTAAGAAATCAGCAGGGCAGAGTTACTCATACAGATGACCCCAGCCCTCGGAAGAATGCCAAGCCAGAAAGCTACTGTGAGTCAATGGACAAACTTCCCAGCAAGCTCTAGTTTAGCCCAGGCTAACCGAGGCACTCCAAAACAAACAAACAAACAAACAAACAAATAAACAGAGAATAACAAAACAAGACAAAGCTAAAACCCACTTTGAAAGTTAAGTGACAAGGAAAATGCTGATTCCTTATAGTCCCCAAGGTCCATTTGGCCCCAAGACTGGAAAACCTATGCAGGTTGAATCAGTCAAAGAAATTATTAGCTCAAGGTAGACAATAGGTCAGGAATTGTTCAATCAGAGGTCAAGGTCTTCTCCACAATGTTCTTGGCTCTCTTATCATTCATGTGAACTAGATCTCAGAGAGGGCAGCAGAAGGACATTCATGCACATGAGACCATCTCGTAAGCCTTCTTTAAGGTGGGTAAAAGACAGTGCTTTTCAGACAACTGCTCAGGTTAAAGGCAGAAGCCGTCACTGAGTAAAGTGGGAGCTGTGGCTCATTGGTGACTTCTAGGCAAGATCTGCTAGACTCCAGCCCAGCCTAACCAACCCTGCCCTAAAGCACCTGAGCTCTGCCTGCCCTGCCATGGGAGCAGGGTGCTGTAGCCTCTCCATGCTCCTGCTCCTGATAGGTTTTATCATGGCTCTGCCAGGAGCTGGAGGCTGAACCCTGCCTTCCATGCTTCAGTGCTGAGGTCTACATGTTTCTGGTGCCAGGGAGGCACCTAGAGAGAGGCCAAATACTAGGCAGAGTGAAATTTGAAGAATGTATTGGGCGGCTAAGGACAGCCTACTTTTCTGAGGACTCCCATGGCAAGGTAGCTACAAACAACCCTCTTCCTCTCTTGTGTCATGTGCCAAGGTTGGATGATGTGCCACCTCAGACTGATCCCTCCAGCCAAAGATTTCATATTCTAGGCATTTGCGCCTGTGCTGTTATGTAGGCCTGTGTAAAAGAGAATTTTATTACCTATAAGCCTTTCATGCCATTTGTAAAACTGGAGTTGGGGTCAGCTTCCCTTGAAGCTGATGAAAGACAGAAGCCAGTAAAAGAATACCGCAGTGCCCTTCAAAACAGAGGAAAGGCACCTGGATCTTGACATTTCCAAGAGCCTCATAAGAACTATAATCAGGGAAGTAGGAAAACTGAACATATGACTAAAGAGCTGCAAGACATTGATAGATGGTAGTCTATGGGTAAAAAACGATGTAAGGGAATGCATAAACAACATTAGAGAATAAAGAAGACAGCCTGACATGCCTTGGGGTCATTTGCTCAGAGGGTCAACATATAAATCAAAATTAGGAGGTGAGTAGGAACTGGTTAGAGAAGTGTGCAGCATTTGAGGTGAAGAAAATAGTTTGTTAAAAGCTCAATAAATATTAAAATGTGATGGGTTGAGGGAACGATGAGAACTTGGGTGTTGCTATGGAGTGCTTAGTGGATCTCAGGTAGGACATACATGACATGACATTGGAGGATAAGTTTTGGAACTACTTTTTAAAGTATTACAATTTGGCAAGGCCCTATAGTTAATGATAAGGAATTTGTCTTTATTCTGATAACTATAGGGGTCCAGGACATCCTTCTATAGAACCATAGATGAGGGGTGAACAGGGAGTGGAGTAAAAAAAAAAAATGCTGCAATTAATAGCTAAGAAAGAATTGTTTGAATCAAGGACTACTCTAAATGCAGATTATCGAAGGCACTTTAGCTAAGCAGAGTGGATCAGAAAGTATCCAAGACCTGAGGTAGATGTAATAGACTGGCAATTAGTGAATTAGGATGAAGACAGCCCACAGCAGGGGAGTCAGCCAGTGTGTAGGCTACAGTAATGAGGATGTGGATGTGTAGAGATAGAGGAACAATCACAAAGTCCTGTGGCAGAAAGTTTCTGATTTTAAGGCCAGGTCTTCCAGTCTCTAAAACCTATACTCTTAAGAACTCTATAACGGAGTTCACAATAGCTTTCTCTGAAAAGATTAAGAAATAACTTATACTCAGAAAAGTGATCTCATCTATAGTCACTAAGCAGTGGGTTGTGGCCTTGGGAACAGACTTTTTCATTTCAACTCTTATGTTACTGTCCTTATGGTTATTTTGCTGTAAATTTTATATTTCATAGGAACTATCCCACTTAGTGCAGCTCAATAGAGAGCTTTGGCAGTATTGGCTTAGGTGTAATTCTATAGAAAGAAGAGAGTTAGATGGCCTGTGTATGGTAGGGTGCTTTGCAAGTTGAATGCTTTTGACTCCAATAGTATAATAGAATAGCATCGAACATCCTATGGGGCACAGGATGTCTGTGACAAAGAATTAATGAGCTCTCAAATATCAGTACTTGCAAATCTAAGATATTTTGACCCATAGAGAGAATATTCTGGTTGGCAAATGAGGCCCTTATAGATGGCATTCAATATATCTCAACAATTTGTACAAAATATTGACAAAAATGATTCTGCTCACATATAATTTTTTTCAGGAATGTTAGTAGCATTGCTGCTAATTGGAATTCTTTCTTATTGTTCCTTCCTGATTCTACATTTAAATATTTTCTACCTTCATGATTTAAAAAAAAAAAAAAAAACGCTTGATTGACATGAGAGAAAAATAGAGCATCTTTGCAATTAAAATTTGATGTAGCAGAACTATGCAGAACTTGAATATTGGAATCAAGCATGCCTGGATCAGGATCCTTGACCCAGCTACATGCCCAAAGAAAGTTAGTACACTTGCATTATTTTTTATTTTTGTAATGATGTGTATGTAATGAAGTGTCTTGGCTGGTTATGTCAACTTGACACAAGCATTAGTTATCTGAGAGAAGGAACTTCAATTGAGAAAATGCGTCCATAAAATATGGCTGTAGGCAGGCCTGTAGTACAGTTTCTTAATTAGTGAGATAAAGGTCCATCCAATGTGAGTATGACTAGTATAGGAAGGTAGTCCTGGGTTCTATAAGAAATCAGGCTGTGCAAGTTCCAAGGAACAGGTCAGTAAGCATTACTCTTCCTTGGACACTGCATCAACGTTCCCACCCAGTTTGAGTTTCTACCTTGGCTTCCTTCAATAGTTCTGTTGTGGTTTTGGATTATGTAAATCAAACAAAACAACAAAAACCCTTTCCCACTGAAGCTGATTCTGGTCATGATATCTGTCACATCAAGAGTAACTTCAGGACCTGGGGCTAGTGACATAAGTAAAATGAGCCAATCTATATAAAGTATTTAGTATAAGATCATTGTCTATGAGTTTTAGATTGTCACAGTGGGTTAGTTTTTCCTATTACCAATGACCTTGAGACTTTACTATACCTTAAAAATGTGTTCTATTTTAACAAAACCACTTATTTAATGTATGAGCCCAAGATTTTCGTTGAATTATAGTGCTAGAAATTTAATTCTTATTGGCAAACAAACTAACTACTATTTTTTTCCTGAGTGAAATATTGACTGTATAACTGTCAAGAGCCTCCAAGCTCTTGTTATCTGGCTGTCTGAATGATGATTTTGCAGAAGTGCACTGCAGTTGGTATGTGAGGAGGCTGTGGGTACTGTTGCAGTGAGAAGCTTTGGACAATCTGACTTCTTGTATTGTTTGTAACTTAAGCCTGTAGAAGAGTCAGGGGAACTTACACTGACATTGAAAACAAGGGTTATTCCTCTAAGAACACAATAACAAGGCCACAAACTAGAGTTTATTTAAGAGAAGAGTCTCAGGCAGGTGAAGAAGCAGAAAAGTCAGGGACAGAGAAGAAAAGGGCCGAGTACATACTCACAGTCGCTTTTAAGGGAAGGGACGTGCACGGGTATGAGTCATGGGTCCAGGGAGGTGCTTCCATATGCAGTGCCACAGTGCTGCAGGGTTTAAGTAGTCACGCCCAGGGGCATGCCTCTGTGCAAGGTGCATCCCACCTGAGCTGAGGGACTCAGCTACGTGGAATGCTAGGAATCCTTACACCAACCATCATTTTTTTTTTTTTTGGTCATCATCATTTTGACCACTCTCAATTTTCTATGTCTTCAGCCCCCTCAATGTTCAACTGTAAATTCACTTTCTTCTGAGTCAATGGCCCTCTCCTCTAGCTACTACACTACTTTCCTTGTGTGAGTCTTTTTTCCAGCCCATACAGTTATTTGTAAGTAGTACCTATGAGCACCACTCCTCACTAAAGACCCCATTACAAACTTCTGTCTTTTCACAGTGGGTGGGAGAATAGTGTACTTTATGATATAATTATGAAAGTAAGTTTGAACTTATAGTCAAGATTGGAACCATCTGTGGCCGAGTCAAACATGTATTCACATAGCTTTAGACTGCAATTTAACTAGATCATCTCTAATATTGTACTGGCTTTGCTCCTAAAAGAATCAATACTCTTTGAGCAAAGTGCTAATGCATTGAACTGATTATGTTGCTCAGTGCTATTCTCTTATTGTTCTTTCAGATGACAATCCCTGGAGGGTTACAAATGCAGTTTTAGCAGTAAACTTTCTAGGAAATGTTAGACTACTTTACACTGAAAACCCAGATATGCCCTTAGTGACCCTTTCCAGATGAAGACAGCCAGTTTAGACAACTGTTCCAAAAGACGCACATATAACTGGATTAGTGCCTGACCCTCAGACAGATCCAGTGAAAGGTTTTTGGCCTTATTTTCTTTGTTCTTTTCTTCTGTGTCCGTCTCAGAAGAGGTCATGCACTCTCCTTCTGTTCCTCCAAGGAAACTTGGTTTGCAATTCAAGTATTTCCACTGAAGTCTGAAGAGATACATCAACCCGTGCCTTTGTCAATTCTTTCTCTTCATATGGTGCCTTGCTTGTTTTAAGTCAAAGTTGTGAAATTGTCTATAGACAGTTCTGTAATCAATAAAGAAAGTTATAGGAAGAAAGGAGACAATGAAGAAGAAGAAGAAGAAGAAGAAGAAGAAGAAGAAGAAGAAGAAGAAGAAGAAGAAGAAGAAGAAGATCCCAAGATTTTCTTAAGAACAACTAAATTTCAGAGGGGTTAAGAGTCCTTGCACCTTGTAGGTCAACTACAACAAGAAGAATCTTGAACACTCCCATGTACCAGTAGCACTGCAACTAGAGCTTTCAAAAGATAAAACTTCAATTTAGTTCTGTAGTCAAATTGGTTTTTACTTGCTGTTTCCATGAATGAAGTAATATCCTATGTAAAAGGAGACGGACTGATTTTTTTCACAAATAAGTTTCAGCAGTAACACAGAGCAAAGGCATGATTCAAACCTGGTATCTGGTTAAGTCACATTACTTCTGTGTTGAAGTAGAGTGCTCCTCCTTATCACACTGACTGAAATGAGCCTGTCTGGAAATTTGCCTATAGTCTCTCTTCATTGCACGAAGCATTATCATCAGCTTGGAGATCTTGAATTTCAACTTGAGAGTATTAGGCAACATTCTTTAGGAGACCTAGAGCTCTCTGAAGACATGCAGAATTGAGTCCAGATTAGGAAGCCAAAATATCCAGTGTCTGATATTAGTAAAAGATGACAAGAGGAGGGTTAGGGTGGCCTCTCAAGAGGAAGTGATGATTTCCTTCCCAGCAGCCTGCATAGCACCTTCAAGCTAGCCAGCTGGCAGGAGGCTGATAGGTCAGTTGTTATCATATCTTCAGTAATCCTAATTCTGGTGGGAAATGGAGAGTGATGGCAACAATTTGTATTGCTCTGGGAATTTCTGAGATTTATCTCACTAACAACTGCAAGAGAAGTATGTCATACTATGCACTGTGTTCTAGAATAAGAAGGAGGAAGAGTTAGGATAAGAATGTTGATGGGTTTCCAGGAGGAGTTAGGAGGAGAGTGTGGGATAGAAAGGATCTTGATACATTATGAAAAAAAAAAAAACAACTAAATAAAACAGAAAGGAGCACAAGGTCACAGTAAGTACATTTCCTCAGACCTCCTGTTATATGAGCTTCCCTTTTGAAGATGCTGCTCACTTTGAGGATAACTTTTCCACTTAGTCAACCCTCTCTTCATCTGACCCAACAGACACATCCATTGCATCTTTGAAAGTGTTTCTCAGCCTGTGGGTCTCAACCCCTTTGGGAATCAAAGGGTCCCCCTCAGACCATTGGAACATGAAGAAATTTACACTACAATTTTAAAGAGTAGCAGAATTACAGTTATGAAAAACAAAAATAAGTTTTGTTTTGTGGTCACTGTAGCATAAGAAAATATATTAAAGGCTCACAGCATTAGGAAGATTGAGAACTACTATTCTACGTAATTCTAAACACAGTAAAACTGAATGTCAAGATCAACCTTCTACTGCATTTTTGGCTTTGACTATTGAGGGACAGGATAGGACTCTATCAGTGAGGGCAAGTGCAGAAATCTATTCATTACCCACAAAACCTTTATTAAGTAGAGTTTAAACCATTTTTAGATATTGGTGATTTAGAAATATGTTAAAATGTTTTATTATTTAATTTTAAAAATAATACTATAAGCCTGTTTCCATCGTATCAAAAGCCCTTTACAATACTAGGGCATTCTAATATTCTCAGTTTAAGGAAATATTTAACTTATAAATAGGACAACCTAGTCTAAAGCTAATATTTTTGAAGCTAACCTATAACAGGCCTCTTTTTACCCAACCATTTTTTTAACCAATATGCTACCATTTACCTGATTTTCTTTTCTGAGCTAAGTTATTCTGACATTGATAATCTTGGAAATAAATTATGTTTTTCTGATGTATTAAATTTTAAAATACATATCTAGAAAGTCTCAAGCTCTGTGTCAAAGCATTTGAGGATTGTTAAAAGTTGCTTTCCAAATGACAGTAATTAAAAATTACATTAGGATGCGTGGGAATGTTTATCCCTGTGAAGACCTAAGTAGCTTCTCCAGATTAAATAGCCATGTAGCATACAGTAGTGGGTACAAAGCACTAGAAAAAGGCATTGATTAACTATTTTGAGAATTCTAAAAGAAGATGTCTATCTTTCTGGGTTTACTAAACAGGAGAAAAGGTGATCATTTCCCACTCCAGTCTATCAGTCCTGTGTCTGAAAATGTGTATTGATTTCCAATCAGAAATTCATTTGCAAAGGTTAATTTACCAATAGTTGCTGTCCTATTTTTATCCAGCTCTTCATGCTAGGCCAGAGGCATGAGCAGAAATTAGCCAGCACAAGTCAAAAGCATCAAGTGATAAAACATATGATTCATAAAACAAGCATTACTCTGCTTGTTGATTCCTATAAATTATTCTTTATTCAGTGTCTTTCAGTAATGGCTTATTGAAAATTAAGAGAGTTCTCTGACAACATCAAAGTGCTTAATAAACCACTGGCGACATATGATGACTGTCAAATGGAAACCAGTAAAATGGTTCAACCTCAAGTTTGAGTCAGATGAGGAAACAAGCCACTGTAATGGAGAAGTGAGAAAATCAGCCTTGAGAAGCAGTGGTACCTAGAAAAGCTGCACAGCTGGGCACCTCAGAGGCCATTGTTGGATGGCTAGATTGAAGAAGGAACTAGACAGTGATACATTTAAATATATTACAATCTCTGTTTGGATTAATGAGATTTCTTAGTCACATATACAAAACAAAACACACCTAGCTCCTCCATGTTCAGTTGCTAACATTATTCAACACTGTTCAAACCTATAATTATTTGATCAAAAGTTTTCAAACACTTAAGAGGTAAATGGACTCATGGTCATTTGTGTGTGTGTGTGTGTAAATAATTTGAACTAGTGTAAACAACAAAGGAAATATTTTGGAAAGTGTAATGGTTAGTGCTTTCAACTTGATAGCCTCTAGAGTTATCATGGAGATGAGCCTAGGGCATGTCTGTGAGGGACTATCTTAATTGGGTTAATTGATGTGTGAAGACCCATCATAATTGTGGGTGCCCTATGTAGCAGGTTAGGCCCAGGGCTGGGTGAAAATGAAAAGGAGCTGAAGACATTCATTGGCTGCTCTCTTCTGAATCTGGGTATCACGTGACCAGATAGATATTTTAACTCCTGCTACCTTGACAAACCTGCTGCAATAGGATGTTAACTACACTTTGAAGTATGAGCTTAAATTGCTTTTGTCAGAGTACTTTATGGCAAAACCATGAAGGTAAGTAAGACAGAAGGATATTGTTGCAATATGTCTTGTAGCATCAAGGAAAGATTGGATAATGGATTATTAGGAAGTGCAAACTATAGGATGGCTCTGACAAGTTCAGGAAGTTTATAGACCCATCAACAGTGTGACTAGGCACCTTGATTTTCTTTGTCCCTTGACTAAAACTTCTAAGAACCTAAAATCAAATATATAGCCTGTGTTTCAGCCCTCTAGATGACTATTTCTGGCCAGAAGATGTGCATAAATATGGAAGGTCAATTTCAGAAAAAAATATCGAGCAAGCATTTCTTCTGAGGGTGCACACCCAGGAAAAGACATTGAGAGAAACTGTTACTATAAAAGCAGAAAAGGTGCTCAAGATGATGTGGAAAAACTAAAAGTGTGTTGTTATCTTATCCTTCTTGTGCAGATATAATAAAATGCTGGAGAAAGGGTAGTTAATATAGAAAGTCAGTGTACCCACTCACACATTTGAAGTTTCAGAAGCAAGATGCTGGCATATTCTTACTCCATCAAGGACCTCCTGGGTATACCACAACCTGGATGATGACATCATAGGGAGGAAACACTGGGAAGGAAGAGTGCATGGTGAAACAAGAAGCCAGAGGAACTCCAGAATCAAGCTCTCCTCTGTGTAACAGTAAACTCTTGTAGGGGGTACCTAGGTCCTAGAGAGCACTGCTTTAGAGCCATCTGAGGGCAATGCTCTTAATGACACAACCATCCAACACAAGATCCTTCCATCTCTATAGAGAGGTGCAGTAAGACCAAGATTTAGCACAAAAGGTCTATCACTCAAAACATGCTCAAGTAATTGTTCTCCATTAATGAAAATAAAGAAGGACAAAAGATATCAAGAGCATAAAAGCAAAATACTTCGTGGGATTAAAAGAAAACTATGTTTTGACAGGCAAAGCCTAGGTGAATTCTAAGTGTGGAGAGGGAATGTTTGGGGTGCCACAGCATGGCATGGGTGCACATTCTTTGTTAGATGGGCTGTCTTGGATGGAACACATGCCTTTTGGACAGTGCTTAGAAAGCTGGTACAAAATGTGGCAGTTGGATATACAACCAAGGAGCAGAGATGGGTTTATCAGATAATGGGGACATGGATGTATTCTGAGAAAAATAAGATAATCAAAATTGTGCTTTTAGGAGATATATTTACTTACACATTCCTCAAAAATATATTAATGCTGACAACACTATGAGTTTCTGTACTTTCTGGATGCTTGATGATACAGAGACAGCCCACATAACTGATTTCCCTGTGTTGAGGAATCCATAGCTAGGAAGGTGCTGCAAGGCTGGGGCCTTTAAGGGTATGTGCATGTACCAGAGAGGATTAGAACAGTTTTCCAAGAGTAGAAAAGTCAGATGTGCCTTGCAAATCCTGGCTCACAATGATGTGTGTGATATTTTAGTCTTGAATTTGTCATGATACAGACTTGTTTGACACCTATAGATAAGCATTTTAGTTTGTACTTTTCTTGGATTCTGTAGCTAGTGTCAAGGGTCAAATTCTTAAGAAGCAAGAAAAATCCTTGGCTGTCTCCAAACTGGACCCATCTGTCTCTCTTTTGTCTAGAATTTGGGCTTAGAAGTACCTTGTCCTAGAGTGCAGTTTGGATTGAGATTCAGCCATTACTTTTAAGATACTTGGGGAATTTTGGAGAGGGGAGAGAGAGAGAGAGAGAGAGAGAGAGAGAGAGAGAGAGAGAGAGAGGGAGGGAGGGAGGGAGGGGGGGGGGGAGG
>PVIH01012321.1:16556-64248 GCA_004025045.1 Sigmodon hispidus | reverse complement strand
GGATGGAAAAAAAAAATTCAGAGGGAAAGATGAACACAAAGAAAATATAGGTGTAGCAATCTTATTTGTATGTCTACCCTTGATAAGCCATGCTTATCATTCTTATCCTCTATATAGTTATTGTTAACTCTTCCACATTTTAAATTCTTTTTACTGTGTTTTTTTTTAATAAATACAAAATAAAGGAAAAAAAAAAGATACAAGAAGCTTACAGAACACCAAATAGATATGACCCCCAAAACAAGTCAGTGCGCCACATTATAATCAAGCCACAAAACATAGAGAACAAAGAAAAAATTTTAAGAGCTGCAAAAGAAAAGGGCCAAGTTACATATAAAGGTAGACCCATCAGAATAACGCCTGATTATTCAATGGAAATGATGAAACCTAGAAGGGCTTGGTCAGAACTTATACAGACACTAAAAGAGCATGGCTGCCAAACTAGAAAACTATACCCTGCAAAATTGTCAGTCACCATAGATGGAGTAAACAAGATATTTCATGACAAAGTCAGACTGAAAGAATATCTATCCACCAATCCAGCACTACAGAGAATATTAGAGGAAAAACTCCAACCTAAGGACACCAGATACATCCACGAAATCATAAACAATCAATAATTCCACAGAAGAATACTCCAGAGAAAGGAAATACAAACAAGTTACAACCAAAACTGGCAGGAAATATCAATCAATGGTCACTAATTTCCCTTAATGTCAATGGACTCAACTCTCCTGTAAAATGTCACACACTCACAAGATGGATACAACAACAGAAGCCATCCTTCTGTTGCCTACAAGAAACACACCGGAACCGCAAGGATAGACACAGACTTAGAATAAAGAGTTGGGAAAAGATTTTCCAGTCAAATGGTCCTAAGAAACAAGCGGGGGTTGCAATCCTAATATTTAACAAAGGAGACTGTAAGCTAAAAGCAATTAAAAGGGACCAAGAGGGTCACTACTTATTCATCACAGGAAAAATTGGTCAAGAGGAGATTTCAATCTTGAATATTTATGCCCCTAATATAAGGGCACCTACTTATGCAAAAGAAACACTGCTAAAGCTCGAATCCCATATCAATTCTTACACCCTAATAGTGGGAGACTTAAATACCCCACTTTCAACCCTGGATAGATCAACCAGACAGAGACTCAACAGAGAAATAAGGAGTCTAAAAGAGGTTATGATGCAAATAGTTTTAATAGATATTTGCAGAAGCTTCCACCCAAACACAAAGGAATATACATATTTCTCAGCTCCTCATGGAACTTTCTCCAAAATTGACCACATAATTGGTCATAAAGCAAATATTAACCAATACAAACAAGTGGATATAATCCCTTGTAATATATTGGACCACCAGGGCCTAAAGTTAGAGTTCAAAAACATCAGAAATCAAAGAAAGCATACCAACTCATGGAAACTAAACATCACTCAGCTGAACCATCTCTGAGTCAACGAAGAAATTAAGAAAGAAATCAAAATCTTCCTAGAATTTAATGAAAATGAATGCACAATGTTTCCAAACTTGTGTGACACAATGAAAGCAGTCTTAAGAGGAACATTCATAGCGCTAGATGCCTACATGAAAAACCTAGAGAAATCCCACACTAGAGACCTAACAGCTCAGCTGAAAGCCTTAGAACAATTAGAAGCAAACTAACCTAGAAGAAGCAGATGGAAGGAAGTAATCAAACTTAGAGCTGAAATTAATACAATTTAAACAAAAAGAACAATACAAAAAAAATCAATGAGTCTAAGAGTTTGTTCTTTGGGAAAGATAACAAGATAGATAAGCCCTTAGCCAAACTAATCAAAAAACAGAGAGTGTTCAAATCAACAAAATCCGAAATGAAATGGGGACATAACAACAGACCCCCAGGAAATACAGAGAATTATCAGATCACATTTTGAAAATCTGTATTCCACAAAAATGAAAAACCTAGAAGAAATGGACAGCTTCCTGGATAGGTAACATCTACCAAAATTAAATAAAGATCAGATTAATTACCTAAACAGGCCTATAACCCTTAAGGAAATTGAAGCTGTCATTAAAAACCTCCCCTTAAATTAAAAGCCCTCGTAAAAATGTTTTCAGTGCCGAATTCTACCAGACATTCAAAGAAGAATTACTACCCTTACTCCTCAGACTATTTCATACAGTAGAAACTGAAGGAATATTGCCAAATTCCTTTTATGAGGCCACAATTACCCTAATACCTAAGCCACCCAACAAAGGAGAATTACAGACCAATTTCCCTCATGAATATTGATGAGAAATTCTCAACAAAATTTTGGCAAACCATATGAAACAATGTATAAAAGATATCATCCACCATGACCAAGTAGGCTTTATCCCTGAAATGCAGGGCTGGTTTTACAAATGAAAAACTGTAAATGTTATCCATCGTATAAACAAACTAAAGGAAGAAACCCACATGATCATATCCTTAGATGCTGAAAAAGCTTTTGACAAAATCCAACACTCCTTTATGATTAAAGCCCTGGAGAGATCGGGAATACAGGGAGAATACCTAAATATAATAAAGGTGATTTACAAGAAGCCAAGAGCCAGTATCAACCTTAATGGAGAAAAACTCAAAGCAATCCCACTAAAATCAGGAACTGGACAAAGATGTCTCTCATCCCTTATCTATTCAATATAGTTCTCGAAGTTGTAGCTAAAGCAATAAGGGAACAAAAAGAGTTTAAGGGGATACAAGTTGGAAAAGTAGTAAAACTATATCTATTTGCAGATGATATGATTGTATACATAAGTGACCCACAAAATTCTTCGAAGGAACTGCTACAGCTGATAAACACCTTCAGCAATGTAGCAGGATACAAGATAAACTCAAAGAAATCAGTAGCCCTTCTATACACTAAAGACAGAAGAGCTGAAAAAGAAATAAGGGAAACATTACCCTTCATAATAGCTGCAAATAGTATTAAATACCTTGGAGTAACTATAACCAAAGAAGTAACAGACCTATTTGACAAAAATTTTAAATCACTGAAGAAGGAAATTGAAGAGGATATCAGAAAATGGAATGCGCTCCCATGTTCGTTCCTGGATTGGTAGGATCAACATAGTAAAAATGGCAATTCTACCAAAGGCAATCTACAGATTCAATGCACTGCCTATCAAAATCCCAACACAATATTTTTTGGACCTTGAAACAACAATACTCAAATTCATTTGGAATAACAGGGAAGCCAGGATTGCCAAAACAATTTTACTCAACAAAAGAACCTCAGGAGGTATCACCATCCCTGACTTCAACAATACTCAATTTCATTTGGAATAACAGGGAAGCCAGGATTGCCAAAACAATTTTACTCAACAAAAGAACCTCAGGAGGTATCACCATCCCAGGTATCACATCCCCAGAGCTACAGTAATAAAAACAGCCTGGTACTGGTATAAAAACAGACTTGTGGACCAATGGAATAGAATTGAGGATCCAGACATTAACCCAAAAACCTATGAACACCTGATCGTTGACAAAGAGGCCCAAAACATTGAATGGAAAAAAGATAGTATATTTAACAAATGGTGTTAGCATAGCTGGATGGAAGTGTGTAGAAAAATGCAAATAGATCCGAGCCTGTCACCCTGCACAAAACTCAAATCCAAGTGCATGAAAGACCTCAACATAAACCCAGCCACTTTAAACTTGATAGAAAAGAAAGTGGGAAATATACTTCTACGAATTGGCACAGGCGACCACTGCCTAAATATAACACCAGTGGCACAGACACTAAGTCCAACAATCAATAAGTGTGATGTCCTGAAGCTAAGAAGCTTCTGTAAAGCCAAGGACACTGTGAATAGGACAAAATGACAGCCTACGGAATGGGAAAAGATTTTCACCAGCCCTACAAGTGATAGAGGACTGATCTCTAAGATATATAAAGAACTCAAGAATCTAGAGCCCAAGACCTTGAATAACTCAATCAAAAAATGGGGTTCAAATCTAAAAAGGGAATTCTCAGCAGAAGAATTACAAATGGCTGAAAGGCACCTGAAAAAGTGCTCATCATCTTTCGCCATCAGAGAAATGCAAATCAAAACAACTTTGAGATATCACCTAACACCTGTTAGATTGGCTAATATAAAAGGCACAGATGACAGCCTATGTTGGAGAGGATGTGTATCAAGGGGAACACTACTCCATTGTTGGTGGGAGTGTAAGCTTGTTCAGCCACTTTGGAATGCAATTTGGTGGTTTCTCAGAAAATTGAGAATCAATCTCCCCAAGGACCCAGGAATATCACTTCTGGGTGTATACCCTAAAGATGCACATTCACACTCCAAACGTATTAGCTCAACTATGTTCATAGCAGCATTATTTGTAATAGCAAGAACCTGGAATCAACCTAGATGTCCCTCAACTGAAGAATGGATTAACAAACTGTGGTACATCTACACAATGGAATACTACTCAGCAGTAAGAAAAAATGATATCCTAAAATTTGCAGGCAAATGGATGTATTTCGAGAATATCCACCAGAGTGAGGTATCACAAACTCAGAAAGATAAGCAGGGGATATACTCACTCATTAGTGGTCTCTTAACAAACTAAAAAGAAAAAAGCCAAGCATGCCCAAGCTACAAACCATAACCACCAAACAGCTTGTGATCAGAAACACCCTGGACTGACCCTTCTGATCCCACTCCACCTATAGGAACACCTGTCTCACTCTTGAGGGAGGGGGACAAAACTCGATTTGCCAGGAGTAGAGACTGAACTAAGCATTATTGGATCAGTTAGACCATGGGACTGTGTGATGCCTGCCCAGGAAGGGGATGTGGAGCTGTGCAGAAGAAAAAATGACCTGATGTGGCGGGAGGAGGAAGGGATCTTGAATAAGGATATACAGGGATAGAAAAACAAATGCAAGGGGAAAGCTGAACACAAAGTAATTTTATGTTTAGCAAATTATTTGCATTATCACCCTTGATAAGTCATGCTTATGATTTTTGTTTTCCTTATAGTTATTGTTAACTTATCAGCATTTTAAATTCAATTTACTGTTTTTCTTGATAAATACAATATAAAGAAAAAAAAAAGAAATCTGTCTTCTCTCACTTGTAGGATTGGTGAAAATCTTTTCCCAAGATGTGTTGGGAGGGGGAAGGGACCTTGAATGAGGATATACAGGGATGGGAAAAAAAATTTCAGAGGGAAAGCTGAACACATAGTAAATTTATGTGTAGCAATCTTATTCGCATTACCACCCTTGATATGCCATGCTTATGATTCTTATCCTGTTCATAGTTATTGTTAACTTTTCCTCATTTTAAATTCATGTTACTTTTTTTTGTTAAATATAAAATAAAGAAGAAAAAAAAAAGGAAAAAAAAATAACCTTACAGCCAATTATTACAGAATCTGACCTTGTTAAGACTTGGAGCTGAATAAAAACTGAACGATTTTACAAAAAAAAAAAAAGAAAATCTTTTCCCTTTCTGTAGGCTGTTGTTTTTTGTTATTGACTGTGTCCTTGGCTTTACAGAAGCTTCTCAGTTTCAGGAGGTCCACTTACTGATTAATGTTCTTAGTGTCTGTGCTACTGGTGTTATATTTAGTAAGTAGTCACCTGCATCAATACATTGGTGGGTATTTCCCACCTTCTTTTCAGTTCAGTGTGGCTGAATTTGTGTTGAGGTCTTTGATTCACTTGGGTTTGGGTCTCTTTTTCAAAGATCAGGTTTTCATAGGTTTTTGGGTTAATGTCAGGATCTGCAGTTCGAATTGCATTGATCCATAAGTCTATTTTTATGCCAATAGCAGGCTGTTTTTATTACTGTAGATCTATAGTGTAACTTGAAATCGGGGATGGTAATGTCTATTGAGGTTCTTTTGTTAAGCAAAATTGTTTTGGCAATCCTGGCTTTCCTGTTATTCCAAATGAAGCTGAGTATTGTTATTTCAAAGTCTGTAAAAAATTGTTTTGGGATTTTGATGTAAAGTGTGTTGAATCTGTAGATTGCTTTTGGTAAAATTGCCATTTTTACTATGTTGATCCTACCTATCCAGGAACATGGGAGATCTTTCCATTTTATGATATCCTCTTCAATTTCTTACTTCAATGATCTAAAGTTTTTGTTAAATAGATCTGTTACTTCCTTGGTTACAGTTACTCTAAGGTGTTTATTACTATTTGCAGCTATCATAAAGGGTGATGTTTCCCTTATTTCTTTTTCAGCCCTTTTACCTTTAGTGTATAGGAGGGCTACTGATTTTTTTGAGTTAATCTTATATCCTACTACATTGTGGAAAGTGTTTATCAGCTGTAGAATTTCCCTGGTAGAATTTTGTTGATCACTTATCTATATAGTCATATCATCTGCAAAAAGAGATAGTTTCACTTCTTCTTTTCCATTTTGTATGTCCTTAATTTCCTTTCATTCTCTTACTGCTTTAGCTAAAACTTCAAAAACTATATTGAATGGATAATGAGAGAGAGTTCTTGATTTTAGTGGAATTGCTTTGAGTATTTCTCCATTTAGTTTGATGTGAGCTGTTGGCCTTTTGTAAATTGCCTTTATTATATTTAGGTATTTTCTTTTTATTCCTGATCTCTCTATGACTGTTATCAAAAAGGAGTGCTGGATTTTGTCAAAGGCTTTTTACATCATCTAAGGATATGATTATGTGGTTTTTTTCTTTTCAGTTTGTTTATATGATGGAAGACATTTACAGTTTTTCTTAAGTTAAGCCATCTTTGCATTTCTGTGATGAGGCCTTCTTGATTGTGTTGGGTGATATTTTTTATATGTTGTTGTACACGGTTTGCCAGAACTTTGTTATTAATTTTTGTACCAATATTCATGAAGGAAATTGGTCTGTAATCCTCTTTCTTTGTTATGATTTTTAGTGGCTTGGGTATTAAGGTAATTGTGGTCTTATAAAAAGTGTTTGGCAATATTCCCCTCTTGGCCTTCTGGTCAGTCTTCTGCCTCCCTTCTCCCTGTACCCCCTTCCCCTCCCAAGAAAGGGCAAGAGGTCTCAAGGTGGATCAGCTCAGCATCCACTCCAGGAAAGTCCAATTTCCTCATCCTAATATCCAGAATGGGTTAGGCGTTCCTCTGGAGGAGATGAACTTCTAATGTATAAATACTGTTAGACTCTTTAAACACTCTTTTTATAATTCTTTGAGAATTTCGCGTCATGTAGCCCAATTCCACTCACTTCCAAGTCCTTCCATGATAGCCCTCTACCCTTGTAGCTTCTTCACCATAAGAAAAAAATAGAAATAACATTTAAAAAGTTACTTAATTCCCTCTTCCCCACATCTCCATCATTTATTTGTCATAGTGGCATTGGAAGCTGTGGTGTGTCACACAGTATATCCTTTTGCCCAAACAAAACAGCTTCACTTGTAAATGTTCTTTGCAATAAGTCATTGGTCTGGTTAAAGGCATCTGGTTTCTGCTACATGTCAATACTGTACCCTCATTGAGGCTTCTCTTGGTATCCTGATGTCCTGAGTCCATGAAGATCCTTTGGCTGTGGTTCCACAGGATTGGTCCCTTCATGTAGTACAGCAAGTCATAGATAGCCTAGATATTTGGGTGGACCAACTTAAAATCCTGCATGTGGGGTTGGGTGGTATCTAGGTTGGTAAGACCATGACTCTACCAAAATACATCCTCCTACCCCATGAAAGGTGGAGCCACATCTCCCTCCTTTCATAATCAGGGCCAGCTCTCCTGTGTATGCAAGGGCCTGATTTCTCATGCTCACACCACCAGAGATAACCACCTCTCATGATGCAGTGACCCTTTGAGGTGCAAAGTAAGTTTATCTTGGCCTTTGGATATCAACATGAACTCAAGTGCTAGTTCAGACTATGCACATTCATAAGGCTTTTGGTGGTATCATGGACCAGAAACATGAATACAGACCCAGGCTGCTATATGACTGTAGATGCAGACATAATCCTGAACATCAGTATGGCCTGGATTTGCAGCACAGGATAATAACAGCCTGCTTCTTACCACTGTCACATCTCCAATTCTGTCTCTAGTTTTGCCTTTCTCCACATCTGGACCACTCTGCTTCTCTTTCTTGCTCATCTCTTTACCAAATACTTGCTCATCATAGTGGCACCCAGTGGCAGGTAGACCTATGGTCTCTGGCTGTCTGGTTTCCGGTTGTCTGTCAGACTCTTAAAGTTATGTTTTAAATGTGAGATATTGGGGTTAAATAGAAAAGGAAAGGTTGGGTCTTAACCAGTGATATGTTTGCATTTCAAATTGATAAGGGGTCAATTGTGCATGACAATTTTATTTTAACTTGACACAAGCTAAAGTCATTTGAGAGCAGGGAACATCAGTTAAAATGCTTTATTATGCATGCCATGAATGTAGCTCTGGGATCAGGCACCACCAGAGTCTTTATCAGTTCATCCTGGCTATGGAACAATCTATTTGAGGCCAGCATAGAAACCGGGGAATAAGTTTGAAGAATGCCTCTCTTTGAGCATTATACAAGACAAGCGGTAGATTGCCAGTTTGCTGATGTCAATATCATTGGAAAATACATATCAGCAGGTGCATGTAATAGCTGCAGCATTCCTGCAGGAGTTTGTAACTCATTTGAAATGGGCATATTTGGATATAGCAGGTGTGATGACCAACAAAGATGAGGTTCCATACCTGTGGAAAGGCATGAGTGGGAGGCCCACGAGAACCCTGATTTAGTTCTTATTTTGCTTCAGTAAAAATTGTTTAGTTCAAACATTCAGAAATTTCTCCACGTGTCTTAAATGGAGCTTCAAAAATTTGGGCTTCAAAATATTTTTGAATGAATGAAAATCTTTTAAAAGTTAAAAATGAGTGGGGTTGTTTTATATTTTAATTTTCAAATTTATTTTAGCATGCTTGTAATAATTATCCAAATTTTATATATGTGAATTAATATAGGCCCTTTGGACTAATAAAAATCTTATGATCTTATGTTTAAAAAAAAGAAAATGCCTTCATAAGATCAGAATGTATACATACCTGTAGGACATCTTATTAATTAGTGATTGACTGGGGAGAGTCAGCCTACTGTAGATGGTGCCATTACTGAACTGGTAGTCCTGGGCTTTATAAGAAAACAAGATGAGCAAGTCATGAGGTACAAGAGAGAAGGCAGCAAACTTTGATGGCCTCTGTATCAGCTCTAGCCTCCAGGTTTGTGCCTTGCTTGAATTTCTGTATTGACTTCCTTTGATGATGAACTGAAATGGGGGAGTACAAGCAGAATAAAGGTTTTTTTTTCCCCCAAGTTACTTTGGTTACAATATTTCATTATAACAATAGTAACTCTAACTAAGGTGGTCTTGTGTTGCATGGTTAGATGATTAAAAAAATGTCTTTTTCCATTTCATAGCTTGATGCTTTGTCCAAATGATAATGTCCTTTGCCTTACAGAAACTTTTAGATTTCCATAAAGTCCTAAGTGTTAATTATTTATCTTAATGTCTGTACAATCAGAAAGTCATTTTTCTGCGCCAATAAGTTCAAGGCATATCTCATTTTCTCTTTTACAAAATTCACAGTATCTGGCCTTACATTGAAGTCTTGATAAACTTGGAGTTGAAATTTTGTAGATAAGTATAGATCTACTTGTAAGATGTCGGAGCGGGAGGTGCTTAGATCAGCAAGGGTGCAGAGTCGCGTGCACATTGCTCCTAAACACTCTCCAGGGTGTCTGCAAAAACCTCTGTTCTGTTCCTGCTCTGCAATCAGACCTCAAGAAGCACACCATGTCTATTCTCAAGATCCATGCCGGAGAGATCTTTGATTCCCGTGGGAATCCCACTGTGGAGGTTGATCTCTGCACCACAAAAGGTCTCTACTGAGCTGCCGTGTCCAGTGGTGCCTCCACTGGCATCTATGAGGCCCTAGAACTCCGTGACAATGATAAAACACGCAACATGGGGAAAGGTGTCTCAAAGGCTGTTGAGCACATCAATAAAACTACCGCTCCTGCTCTGATTAGCAAGAAAGTGAATGTTAGGGAACAAGAGAAGATTGACAAGCTGATGATTGAGATGGACGGCACTGAGAACAAGTCTAAATTTGGTGCAAATGCCATCCTGGGAGTGTCCCTGGCCGTGTGCAAAGCTTGTGCTGCAGAAAAGGGAGTACCCCTATACCGTCACTTTGCTGACCTGGCTGGCAACCCTGAGGTCATCCTTCCAGTTCCAGCTTTCAATGTGATCAACGGCGGTTCTCATGCTGGCAACAAGCTGGCCATGCAGGAGTTCATGAACCTCCGGGGGGGGGGCAGGGGGTGGTCCAGTTTCAGGGAAGCCATGCCCATTGGGGCAGAGGTTTATCGCAACCTGAAGAATGTCATTAAGAAGAAATACGGGAAGGATGCCACCAATGTGGGTGATGAGGGCGGATTTGCACCTAACATCCTGGAGAACAAAGAAGCTCTGGAGCTGCTGAAGAAGAATGCCATTGGGAAGGTAGGCTACACTGACCAGGTTGTCATTGGCATGGATGTGGCCGACTCTGAGTTCTTTAGGTCTGGCAAGTACGACCTGGACTTCAAGTCTCCTGATGACTCCAGCAGATACATCTCTCCTGACCAGCTGGCTGACCTGTATAAGTCGTTCATCCGTGACTATCCAGTGGTGTCCATCGAGGACCCCTTCACCAGGACGACTGGGAAGCCTGGCAGAAGTTTACAGCCAGTGCAGGCATCCAAGTGGTGGGAGATGACCTCACAGTGACCAACCCTAAGAGGATCGCCAAGGCTGTGAATGAGAAATCCTGCAATTGCCTCCTGCTCAAAGTGAACCAGATTGGCTCTGTGACCGAGTCCCTGCAGGCATGTAAGTTGGCCGAGTCCAATGGTTGGGGTGTCATGGTGTGTGGCGAGCCGCTTTCTGGCATGCAGAATGACAAGTCACCACACTGACGATTCTTCTCGGATCACACTTTATTGGAGTACAGCTCAGTTGAGAATCGTGGAAAGAAGACCCTGAGCCTGAGATGCAGCCTGCCGGGACGTGTGATTGGTCCCAAAGTAATGCCTCATTCGCATATAGCTGGTGATTGGTCCAAAGTAATACCTCATTAGCATATAGCTGGTGATTGGTCCAAAATAATGGCTCATTAGCATATTTGGGGATCGCATCAGATAGGTCACTACTAGATGGCTAATTAGCATAAGCACATCTGATAGGTCATTACTCAATGCCTAATTAGCATAAGCGGCGAAGGTGCAATAGAATGTTCCAGCAAGTTGTGCAAGGGCCAACCGCGCCCTACAATGGTGTCCCACCGATCTGTGGAGACTGAGGATACTTTCATTGCTGACCTGGTGGTGGGGCTCTGCACTGGTCAGATCAAGACTGGTGCCCCGTGCTGATACAAGCACCTGGCCAAGTACAATCAAATCCTCAGAATTGAGGAAGAGCTGGGTTGCAAGGCCAAGATTGCTGGCAGGTCCTTCAAGAACCCCCTGGCCAAGTAAAGTGGGTGGAGATCTCTGGAGCCACCAGCTGCTTAGACTCTGTTCCTGATGTCATCGAGGCTACTCACGACCAACCCTGTGCTTGCCGCTCCCATGCCTTGCTTCCTTAGACATCCTTGAAGTCACACCTGACCACCTGGAGACTCCAGCTTTGTAATCATGTGATTGGTTTGTCATCTTACTTCCAAGCTAGTGTTTGTAGCCCCAGCGATTAAACATCGTAAATAAAAGCCTCAATGACCCATAAAAAAAAAAGTATAGATCTACTTGTATCCTTCTTCATGAAATCATCCAGTTTGTCCAGCACTATTTGCTGAAGAGGCTGTCTTCTATATTTCTAAAGAAGATATACATATATATGTATATATATGTATGTTTGTATACTAAACATATGTATAATCAGGTGATCATAGGAATGTGGACTTATGTCTTGACCTTCCTTTTGATTACTTAATCAATATGTATATTTTAATGCTAATACTGTGCTGTTTTTATTACTATAGCTCTGTAGTACAATTTGAGATTAGGGACACTGATACCTCCAGTAGTTCTTTTATTATGCAGATTGTTTTAGCTAGCATGGTGTGTGTGTGTGTGTGTGTGTGTGTGTGTGTATGTGTGTGTTTGTGTGTTTATATGAAAGTGAAAATTTTTCTATTCAAGTTTTGTGAAGAACTATCTTGGTATTTTGATGATGATTGTAATTAATCTGTAGTTTACCTAGGAGACCTTACCATCTTCTGATAATCTTCTTCAGTTTGTGTTTTCAATGTTTCAAAGCATTTGCTATACAAGTCTTTCACTGCTTTGTTAAAGTTACCCGAGATCTCTTTTTTCTCTCTTTTGCTCTCTCTCTCTTTTATTTTTCCTGCCTTCCCTCCTTCCCTATCTCTCTTTCTTTCTTTCTTTCTTTCATTTTTGGCTATTGAAAAAATATTTTTTTTCCAGAATCCATCTCAATCTATTTGTTAAAATTTGTATATGGAAAGGTTATTCCATTTTTTGTATTAATTTTGTGTCCTGCTACTTTGTTGAAAGATTTTTTGAGCTGTAGGAATTTCCTGGTGGAGTTTTCAGGGTCAGTTACTTATACAGACATATCATCTGCAGATAGATACTTTGAATTCTTCTCTTTCCAATTTTATCACTTGATCTCCTTCAGTTGTCTTACTGATCTAGCTAAGACTTCAAGTAGCATGTTGCATAGTTGTGAAGAAAGTGTACATCCTGTCCTATTCCTATTTAGTGATGGCCTTGTGTTCCATTTAGGTTTGATTTTGGCTGTGGGATTGTTGTAACCTGTGTCTATGGTTTGTGGTATGTCTGTTGTATCCCTAGTCTCTCCAGGAATTTAATCATAAAGGAGTGTTGAATTTTTTGTCAAATGTCTTTTCTGGATCTAATGAAATGATTATGGTTTTTGTATTGTTTGTTTGTTTCTATTTTTTCTTTTAGTCTGTGTGGTGGATTACATTTATCAAATTATATATGTTAAACTATCCCCACTTGATTATGGTTGATGATCTTCCTAACATGTTCATTAATTTGGATAGAAAATACTTGTATATATTTTCAAATAGGAATTTGGTTTGTAACTCTTTGTGGTTTTTATATCCATGCAACTGTGTACTGTAGACTCATAAAGGAAACTGAACAATGTTCTTTTTGTTTGTATTTTGTGAAAAAATTTAAAGATTATTTATACTAATTATTCTTTGAAAGTCTTGTAGAATTCTGCATTAAAGCCACCTGGCCTTGGGCTTTTTTACTTATTGTTGGGACAATTTTAATTACTACTTCTATTTCTCTTAGGGTTATAGATCTTTTAAATTACTTATCTGATATTGAATTAATTTTTTCTGTGTTATATTTCAAGAAAATTATAATTTCTTTTAGATTTTTTAATACAGAGGAGTACAGGCTTTTAAGTATGTTCTGTTTCTCTGGATTTTCTTGGTGTCTGTTATAATCCTCTTTTGTCTCTAATTGTCTTAATTTGAATCATATTTCTCAACATTTTAGTTAATTTGGACAAACCTTTGTTTGTCAATTTTATTAATTTTTTTTCAAAGAACCAACCTCTGTTTCATTAGTTCTTTATATTTTTGCTTGTTTCTATTTCATGGATTTCAGTTCTGAATTTGATATTTTTGCCATCTACTACTTTGAGCCAGCCTGCCTGCCTGCCTGCCTTCCTTCCTTCCTTCCTTCCTTCCTTCCTTCCTTCCTCTCTCCCTCCCTCCCTTCCCCTCTTTATTGTAAATATTTTCTGTTTCTTTGGCTTGTGTTCCTTGTTTTTCTCATTTTCCTATTATTTTTAGATTTGACTTTTCCACATTCTTATATTGCTTGCATACTTTGTGACAGAAGGTTTTAGATTTAACAGTTTTTTGACTGAGGTATTCATTTTATCTATTGTGCCTTTAGTGCCTGCCTGAGGATCTTCTGTCACTTGAACTTTCTTTTGGTGAGGTATGTCTCTGAGGTTCCTGTATTTTTCATTTCTAGATTTCCCTCTGAGTTTTCTTTAGTGCTCTGTTACTCCTTTCAGGTCTTGTATTATTTTATGTTTCCTTATATTTTGTATTTGTGTTTTCATTGATTTTTAAGGATTTCTTTATTTTTTCTTTAAGGATCTCTGTCATATTCATAAAAGCATTTAATGTCTTTTCCTTGTACTTTAGCTATGATGTAATATCTAGGTCCTGTTTGTAGTAAGTTTACTTGGATAGTGGAGACATTTTATTCTGGCTGTTTTTTAATTGTGTTTTTATGCTAGTATCTAGGGATCTGGGATTGAGAAGATTATACTTTTAGATTTTATAATTAGTTTACATGATTCCCTAGCCATGTGACCTGTAGCTTTCCAGAAACTGTCTACTGGAGTTAGGGTTTCAACAAGACAATGAGTATGGGAAGGAATATTAGGAGAGGGAGATCTGTGAGATCCACCCGAGATGGGCACTGGGGAGGAAAGAGGCTGCATTTGTTCTGATGAAGGGCCTATACTGAGAAACAATATCTTAATTATCCATCCACTACCTAGCAAAATGAAAATAACAGTAACCAAACTTTTTGAGTAGATCTGTGCAATGATCTAGCAAAATAGCTAAACTACAGCCATTGCTATCATGACAAAAAAAAAAAAATTCCTTAAAATCTACTAGTATTATTTTTAAGAGATTTAGGATATGCAAAGGTACAATTTTATTTTTATAGAGTACATATACCTTTTATGAATCTTAATAGAAACAAAGGCAATTAATACAAACAAAATTTAGGCTCTATGTCTAGAGTGAAGCTTTTTGAACACAGGAAACAGTGTTGTACCACTATACATACTGGTCATGCTCTACTTCCAAAATATGCCAGAGCCTCTTGTAATATTTTTCCAGTTTTCTTTTCTTCTATTATGATATGAATATTCTGTTTAAAATATATTTTTCCTATGTGATTAGAAACAATGTCCAAAATGTACAATGTCAACAATAGAGGATAAAAATAGAATTTATTTTCCAGTAAGTAATTCTATATAACAATTCCATAAATAATTTTATGTATTTCTTTTATATAGAATAAAAATGAAACTACAAATAATAAGGTGCAGAGATAATTAGAAAGCACAAATACTCAATTGAAGCTATTAATAATTTTGAGTATTGAAGAGCCAAAATTATTTTTGAACAAAATTTTGTCATTTTAAGAGTTCTTTTTTATTATCTTGAGAAAGTTCTTAGAATAATTTGTCTTCTCTTCATCATATATATCTTAGCTTACAGGTCTTTGTCTCTTTGTGCTTCTTTGTTTTTTTTTTGTTTTTTGAGTATCTTTTTATCTCTGCATGTCTTTATCTCTGCATCTTTTGGAATGAATAATATGCTTTATGAAATTTTCTTAGTTTACAAATGAAAGAAAAGTGTTATTCCTAATGCTTCATGGTAATGAATGTAAAACGCATAGCAGAGGAACCAACATACTTAATGCAGTAAATGTTAGATGTTAATGTAATAATTTACTGTTATTCTCAATATTTTCTACTTAACATTCAAAATATTTCCAAATATGTCAATGACCTAATCTATCATCAGACTTAATTTGTGATTTTTTAGATTATTATATTGCCTGTTTTCTTTTTAAAGATGGGTATTATAATTTAGTCCTATTCCTTAAACTTTAAAAGGCCTTTTTTAACAGAATATTTTGGGAAAATGAACTAGAAATAGTTCAAGTTATCATTTATTCATACACTGATTGGAAGACTAAAGTGTGTACTACAATCCATAGAATATAAATATTTTTATGGTAACTATGGTCAAGATGTTTGTAGTTAATAATTGGGAAATAACCATTAAAATATTTTTTGGTAACAGAACTAATATAATAATATAATTAAAATAATTATATAATTATATAATAATAGTAGAATAATATAAATCTGTTCTATGGAAAGGAAAGGATGGTTGTTTTGTAAAATTTCCTTGAATTATATAATATTTTAAAGTCTTACAAGTTATAATCAAATTATATATGCTGATAATATTTTATATATGCAAATTTTTAGGTTTAGGGTACAATGGAGTACAAATATAATTACACTAGTACCTGAAAAACATGGAACACTAAGAAAAAATTATATTCCAATGTTGATTTATTATCAAACTATATATTTTATATACATATGCAAACTTCTTATTTCTGTATTGAGAATATAGTAGAACTCCATGTAAAATTTTTATTCATTGTGAAATATTATTAATATTGTTTCCTTGTTCAGAAAGTGTGTTGGAAAGATAGAAGAAAAAAACCTGCAACCTGATGAGTCACACAACATAGCTGTGCATGTCAGACAAGTGCATGGTGGACCTAGTCTTTATGAAGAAGAAACCTCCCCATCCAAGTTTGTGGAGTTCTTAGCTATCTTAAAGAAACTGTGAGTATGCTTAGTGGTATAATTTATGTCACTAAAGACTGTTGTGACTAGGTTGTTTTAGTTGTTTGCAAATTCATGTGAATTATTCATTGCATGGTGTGGCTGATGAATTCAGGGGAAGTGGAAAACTCTAGAGACTGTCCAGAGATGAGAACAACCTTCATGCATTCAGTCTTCATGCTATGCCAATGGAAATACTGCTAAGCTTTTGGTACCTCTTTTCAATTTTATAGTGCAAAAAAAATATGTACTGTACATGAATGTTAAGTAAAAATATATGTTTGTGATTTCATTAGTTTTTAATTACTTGGTGGCTTTTCACAGAATTAATTTTTTTTTTGGTCACAGAGCCTTTGAACAAACTTAATTTTATTACATTTTAATTTTCTGAACATATTGTCTTGCAATTGGAACACAAATGCTTACTGGTAGAAAGAAGAGAAACAGAGAGGCCAGGAAAACAGGGACATGGAAGCAAGTGAGGAGATTTTAATATAACTACTTCACCTACCACTTCCTTTTCCCTCCTCTGAATCTTCTCATACACCTCTCCTAGCTCTCTCTCAAAGGCATGGCCTACTTTTTTATTAATTATTAATTACATTGATGTTTTAATACATATATATGAAATTTCAGGACCTGTCCTCATGACAGTTATTAGAGGCAGCTGTGATGAGTTATTAGAACAATATGTGACCTTATATTGTCTTAACTCTTTTACAGGATGTGCCTTTTCTTCTTGCCTGCTTGGTACTAGTACATTTGTTTTCTTGTTGTTGTGTATTAAGTTATTATAAACTTAGTAGCTTAAATAATGTGCATGTTTCTTTTTCATTTAATACTTTTAGTCATGATATTTCTGGTTTGCTTAATTTGTTAAAGTTTTAATTAATGTGTTTAGTGAGCTGGTCATGTCTGGAGCAAGTAACCTTCTTTGTGTTTTATGTTCCTGTTGGCAGAATCTTAAATTCATTAAAGTTGAAGAGCTGACACCTCCACATTCTTGCTAGCTCTCAGCAGAAACATTAGTCTTTGATACTCTCTATATCCTCACTATGTGGCTTTCTTTCTTTGTCATTTAACTTGAATGCTTGCTTTTTCAAAGCCAAAAGGAATTATCAGTCCTTTCTTAAAATTTTAATTAATTACCTAGCTAATTATAATTGTGGAGGGGTACATGCCATGTAAAGACCAGAGGACAGCTTTGTACAGTCAATTCGTTCCATGACTTTAACATGGATAGGGATTTTACATGGAACTCTGGTTGTCATGCTTGCACAACAACTTCCTTTACATGCTGAGCCATCTCATAGACCTGAGTCTGTGTTTCTTTTATTCTACTAAAATGAGAAATTGTATGGCCCAATCCTATAACTGTTGGTGTATTATGATAGTTGAGCACAAACTTCTGATGCTGATTCTACATCCAAGTTCAACACAAGTGGGTGGGTCGTTCATTTAATGGTGTTACCACATTTAGAAACATCAACATTTTCATGTTCATCACATTTGCAATGGAATTGGATGCTTTATGTAAAAAGTACAAAAATAATTCAACTAAATTCTGGTTATTGGTGGATAACTTGTTAGGAATATAGCCTTTTGTTTATTTCTTACTAATGAAACTATGGTCTGACTGATACATTGCTTTTGTGATATAAGTTAACAGAATTTTAAAACTGTCTGCCTTATATTCTCTAAAATCCTTTGTTATCCTGTTTGAATTTTAACGAATAAAAATTAATTTTGAGTTATCATAGTTACTTTCAAAATAAATGCAAATAATCAAGAATATTAAGGATGTTTTAAATATTGATTACTTGATGTGATATTTAGTCTCATTGACTTCATAACTTCTACTTCAAGCCAGTAGCTCTGAGTTTAGTACTGATGAGGAAAGTTGGCTTTGAAATGCAAAAGTTATCAGCAGACATTAAAATCATTGTGGACACACTACTCAGAACCTATGTGAGAGCTAGAAGGTACATCCATAAGCCAATTGTCAAACAGACAATGTACAGGAGAGAGAGAAGGGAGAATAGAAAATATCTTGAGAGAATTTGTGTTAAAATTTTGTTTTTTAAAGCATATCAGTTTTAATATAAATTCATTCTAGCTGGTAGTTAAGGCATTGGATGCTTTATTAAGAAATGGTGCTGATTAATTAAAACTACAACAAACAAAAATAAGAATGAGAAAAAATATGAGAATGTTAGATATCCTCATGGTAGCAACATAAGTACTCCAGTTTAGAATCAAACCTTGATCACTACTTTTGATTGGTGCTTAGTAGTTTGCTGTTTGCTTCTGTAAGTGTACTCTATGCAAAAGAAAGAAGTGTGAGAGAATAGGTCTATAGCATGGTTTGTAACCTGCAAAGAGGTTACTTTCCTGAAAAGTAAACAACTAAGGAGGGCTGGGGAGAGGAAGAAAGTGTCAAAAGGGCTTGAGAACTATCTGGAAGATCAAGAAGTGGGTCACAGCAGTGGTGGGATTTTATTGGTGGAATGCCAATTGTCCATGTATCCATGATCAAAGGGGTTGCCCTGAGGAGATGTTATAGGTGAGGAATGACTGTAACTTCTTTTGTATGAGGAATGCAGAAAAGTCATCTCACACTGTCCAATACTTATATTTAATGGCACTGAAAATAACTTAGCCAGTTTTTTAAAATGTATTTAAAATGTTTTGTAGAAAACAATTTATTTATAATCTACTAATTCTTTAAAAAGTGGCTTTATGTGCTTGATGATGGTGGGAAGAGTGGGAGATACAAGGAATTAAAAAATGATCCTGAAAGCAGCCTGAGATCCTTAGAAAAAACTATGCTCAGTTGCTATCTCTTCTACTTCCACGCAAAGATGTTTAATTCAAGGGAATGAGGCATCTGATGATCATTACACTTCAACAGAGCAGTGATACAGAGCCACTTCTCAGGAATAACTCAAAGGACTTACTCCTTGAAAGAAATCAGTGCATTTTCCTTTTAGTATCAGACTGTGCAAAATCCAAATGCAGCCTGGATCTCCCACTGTCCTTCAGTGAAATGGCTTATCAGAAAAGAAATCACAATCTGCGACATCACTTCTGGGCTGTGTGCCAATCAGAGGAAAATGCCATGAGCTCTCAGTTATATGGAGATCCCTCCTGTGGAGTAAAGCTGCTTGTAAACAGGCTCAAAAGGCTTGCACCTAGAAAATAGGATCTTTGATTGAAGCTGGGTTAATAAACAAAGGTGTAAATACAGATATTTATATTCATGACAGAAACCATGATTATAGATGCTGAAGAAATGTATTTAAAAGGAGAAAGTTACTTGAGATGAGGTAACAAAAAAGAGAAATGCTGTTTAGCACCATATACACATTATGGAAGAAAACAGCAATGGATCTTTGTTTGTAGCAGCAAGCACCATGGTTACACTTGGAATGTATTGAGTCCCATCAGCTTGGCCTATAATCAGAAATATCCAGGTCATGAATCAGACTATTGTGAACACAGGCTATGCAAACTTTGGGAAAATTCTACCTCTTAATATTCATTTTACTGATTTTTAAGAGCCATAAACTCATGCTATCATTTTTACTATTAGACTCAGGTGAGTCAAAACTGTACATAATTGTACATAATTTCCATGAATGAATTACAAAGAGTTTGCTACCATTTCAAAATATTTCTTTTCTCAAGACAGAATATATAAAAATAATATCTATTACTTATTTGTCATGAGTATAGATTAGTTTACAAAGTTCAACATGGCATTTTCATTCTGCATATAAAAAATGTTTCATATTATAGCTGTTCACATATGAATTTTAAAACAGCATCTTTGTACCAGTTTTCTATAGTTTAGAAATAAACAAAGTATTATATCTTTTTTTTTTATAAAATAAAGTCCATTCTCCCCATGTCTCTTGCTCTCCCTCCCTTTCCTCTTCCATTCCCTCCCTGTCAGCCTTCAGCCTCCCTCCCCTCCCCCAAAAGGGCAAGAAGTCCCAAGGTTGATCAGCTCAGTCTCCATTCCAGGCAACTTCGATTTCCTCATCCCAATGTCATGACTGGGTTAGGTGTTCCTCTGGAAAGAATGGGCTTCAAAGTGCCAGTCCACACATAGAAACACATTCTAATCCCTGCCCTCGAGGCTCCACATACTGCCCATATCAGTGGACAGTTGCCTATCCTTGGAGGGCCTAGTTCCTTATCTTGAATGTGCCCCAGTGGCTGTTCTTAATTCAGTGAGCTTCCCATGGCTCCAGCCAGTCATCACTATGGGAATTTTTTGCATAAGCCCTCTGCTCTTGCTCATATAGACTGTCCTCCTCTGTTCTTAGCTGGACCAGGAGCTCAGCTCAGTATCTCAATATCTCAGTATCTCTGCCTTTCCTTCGATTCATTGTTGGATGTAAGTTCTGTGATGGCACTTGGGGTAGCTATTCATTTGATTATAGGGGAAGTCCCATTTATGCAAAACCTTCACTATTTGTTGGAGACTTAACCAGGGATATCCTGTGAGTTCTTGTAGCACCCTAGCTCCCGGTCTTTTTCCACCCCACAATGGCTTCCTTTACTATGATCTCCATCTCTTTTTTTTCTCGCTCCCTTTTGCTCCTTTCACTCAATTATCTCCTCTCATGATTTGTTCCCACACCTTCTTGGTTGTGGACCCTCATGCTCCCATTTATCTAGGAAGATCTCTTTTTTTCTCTTCCAGAGGAGTCCCTGGATTTCTCTCTGAAGCTTTCCAGGGGTTGCAATTTGCAGCTTGGATATTCTTTGCTTTTTGTCTGAAGTCCACTAATGAGTGAATACATCCCATGATTATTTATCTGGCAGCATAGGTTGTCATCAGTGTTTTTGATCTTAGCCATTCTGACAGATGTAAGGTAGTATCTCAAAGTTGTTTTGATATGCATTTCTCTGATGGCTAAAGACGTTGAGCACTTTTTCAAGTGCCTTTCAGCCATTTGTAATTCTTCTGATGAGAATTCCCTTTTTAGTTCTGAAATCCATATTTTGATTGGGTTATTCAGGGCTTGGGGCTCTAGTTTCTTTTCTTTTTTTTAAACAGGCTTAATTCACTTTTGTTTTTTGTATAAAACCTTTATGTGGTGGCCACAGCTGGAGCCTGGAACAGAGACTGTGGTGTGAGCCTTCACATATGGTCAGTGAATTCCTGATAAGGAGACTTAGTAAACACAGTCTTTTTCCAGAGGTCAGGGGTCAGGTATCGCGGTACTAACCTACCAAGCAATATATGCTAGCTAAAGTTTTTTTTTTTTTTAATTTAAAAGTTACTTACATAACAGGGATTGTTCCAGGGGAGGAGGAGAAAAGGTAGGAGAAGGGCGGAGAAGCAGAGAGCGATCCTAACCATGGAGAGCAGGAGCAATCCATGGAAAGCACGAATGATCCGTGTAAGGATCCACGATGCAGAAAGCAGGAGCAGTCCCAGCCACATGGTCCTTCCTCCCCCACGCCACTCATACAACAACACGCGCTGCTTCTGTCTTCCAGCACGGCACTCTTTTGTCGTTTCCCCCCAGTCGACCGACTCCACCCAGCTTAGCACTCTGGGGCAGTTTTTTTTGCATAGCTTCCGATTTCCCGCTACATCTCCCCCTTCTGTCTAAATAAGAGGGTTCTAAACTAAATATAAAACTACATACTATAGGGATTATCATGAGGTGGTGTCTGGGGAAAAGAAAGGTACTAACATAAGTGAGGTCAAACTGCCACTAACAAACAACAAATACAAGGTGCAATTTAATGTCTAAAATGTTGATACTAAGAAAAGCACAGAGATTGCTTCAATGCTGTTTATCTCGAACAATAAAGTTCTAACATGTGAGTGTCCTTGCTGAGATGTGAAGTAATAACAACCTCAACTATCCAGTTTTCAACACCATCAAGACCTGAGAAGGAAAATATATACCTGAAGTTGGAAGCATGATGAAGTAACTTCCAAAATTTAGGAGAAGACAACGACAGTTAACTACCTGGACAGTTATCCACCACTTCTCTGTACAATGGGAGCATCCATCCTTGTGGCTACAGGCCTATGATATCTGACAAGTCTCCATAGAAGCAGGGTATTTTTTGGTAGGACCGTCTTATCCTGTCTAGGCAGGCTTCGGCAGTCTCTATCCTTCATCCTGCTCATCCATTTTGGATAGTGAGCACGCTGACAGCAGTCAGGGCAAGTGCCGTTCTTTGCCCCTCAGGCCATTGTTCGCCAAATAAGACAATCTCTTTGCAAGATGTCCGTGATGCTCAACACCATCTTGAGAAAGGAATGGTGATGCCAGGAGTTGTCATGTCTCTCAAGGCCAAATTCGAGATAACAAAATCTTGAATGCCATATTCTCTTGGTCTATGAAGTGGTTGAAGATGCCTATCTACCTGGTATATTCTAACATGTTTCCAAAAAGCCTGAGTATCCTGACTATTAGGTGGCATATCTGAGTAACCATAATCTGCAATCCCAATCAACCAAGAAAGTGAAGGTAACATTGTAAAAATAGGCATTCCAAAGTGAGTGTACAGCTCCTCCATAATAATTTCAAGTATAACAGTTTTATGAATATTGACCAAAATACACATTTCATATCAAAGACAACAATATCCAAACTATATATTATTATACAAAATATCTAAACAAAGTTATATAAAACAATTAGTGTATATGTTACAACAAATGCTATGACTATCATAAATAATTAGAGGTAGAAATTGCATTATGGAAATGACAATGTACTTAATACACATCAATGTGCAAAATATTTTAAACAGAGGTATACACATATAAATTAAGGCAATTATACATTCAACTTTGCATCAATATACATATTATCTCAATCAAACATATAGATTGATTTCCCATTTGTATCAATATACAAATGTTTGTACCATGGCGATTCATTTTTCATACATCCTTTGGTTAATAGTTGTTTGCAAGTATAATGATCTCCTATCTATTCCCTTTTCCTACTTTCCCTCTCTTTCTCTCTCTCTCTCTCTTTTTGAAATTCCTACATCTATAATATCATTCTATCCTCTATCCAAGATTAAATTATAACCATCATATCAAAATGATAAATGACCATAACCCTCCCTTGGATGACCAACTTATCAGGAAAGGGATGTAGTTCTTTCATTAAGTTGCTTCATGCAGGCCTGTGGGCGATGGTATCTCTGTGGGGTCCTGTAAACTAAACAATTGTTAAGTCCTAATGAAGTAACTGTAAACATATGTACAACCATCCCACAAATGTCTATAACCATTCTCATTGTACTGAGTGAGTCCATCTATCTGAAATTCTTGTTAAAGATATGATATGAAACTATCTTACAACTGTTCTGATTGGTCTATAACTCAAAAGTGATCACTGAGTGACATATGGCAGGTTCCTTCTTTCTCTGTCTCAAAGGTCTTTTATTTTCTGCTTTTTTTTTTTGTTCGGTGGGGGCCCCATCTTCCTTCTGGATGCCTTGGAGAATGCTGGTAGGAGAAATTGTTTCTTATAGTGGAGAATCCAATGAATACTATTAACTGAATATATTGAACCATTAGAAAGAATTGTGTGCAGACGAGATGTTTAGATTAAGAGAGTAGGAAGTATAGAAAGAAGTAAGATTTAAGATTTAAAACAAAAGTGATATAATATTGGTACTTATATATTTCATCTATTTTTCTGTCTCACCTCAGGTGGCTTTTCTGATGTGAGACAGTCTCTAAAGTTTTATTTACCAGTACGCTTGGGCTTAGAGAGGGAGAAAGCCACTTGCTCCACCCCCAAAGCCAGCCTTTTTTGTTACAAAACTAGAACCTCCTTTATATACATAAATACATAATCATTAGATATAGATGTACAGTTGTGAGAATAGAGAAATTACCCTTAGTGCCTGTCAGTGTCAGGAGTCCTTGTAATCCCCTGTAGTCCTTATAACATTTCAGAAGTCTGAGCATTCAGCATCCTTTTAGCTTTGCGAAGAGGGTTGTATCCATTCTTCTGTAAAAACAAAATTAAGACCCTGCCCCACCTTAGTTAAATAAATGTTCCTTACCACATATTCAATTGTCTTATCGGTAGATGAGCCATTAATCCTTCTCCTAAGGAGGGTTCTCCTTTTCGAATCGGTTCTTTATCAATCTTGTTGGTACCCATATTTTCTCTTTTCCTGTGGAAACAAAAGCAAAACCCCTACCCCAACGAAGCACATGCCCTGGCTTCCATTCTGAAGTTAGTACATCCTTGAAATAAACAGGATGATTCAACTCAGAAGTCCTTTCTATTACCCAGTGTTTCTGTGCAGCTGAAGTTCCTTTCTCATCAGCATTAAGAAAGTTTAATGTCAACAAGGCACTATGTAATCTCTCCCTAGGTTTTTTTCATACCACCTTTCTGTTTATGAAGCATTCCTTTCAAGGTGTGATGGGATCTTTCCACAACTGCTTGTCCAGTGGGATTTTGTGGTATCCCAGTAAGGTGCTTTATCTCATAATATCCAAAAATCTGCTTCATTTTCTGGGAAACATATGCTAGAGCATTGTCAGTCTTAATTTGGTCAGGAATTTCCAATATGGCCATGGCTTCCAGAAGATGAGTGAATACTGCATTAGCATTTTCAGAACTCATGGCGGTAGCCCACTGCATTCCTGAGTAGTTGTCAATGGTATGATGAACTTATTTCATCTTACCAAATTCTGGGAAGTGAAACATATCCATCTGCCAAATCTCATTGCTCCTTGTACCCTTAGGATTACTCCCAGGGGGTAAGGATGGTTGATTGTAAAGGGAAGACTTGTCACACTTTTGCAAAATTTCCTTGGCTTGATGCCAAGTGATGGGAAAACTCTTCTTTAATCCCTTGCTATTGACATGATTCTTCTTGTGAAATTCTGAGGCTTCTACCACATTCCCTATCAAAAACCAATCAATCTCATCATTACCCTGTGCTAAAGGGCCAGGAAGGCCTGAATGAGCCCTGATATGTGTTTTATACATAGGATGTGTTCTATTTCTGATGATATCCTGTAGCTGTACAAACAAAAGGGTTAATTCTGTATCATCAGGAATAAAGTCAGCAGTTTCAATATGAAATACAACTCCTTCTGCATAATGAGAGTCAGTTATCAGGTTAAGAGGTCCAGTAAAATCCAATAACACCATAATAATGGCATACAGTTCTTCTGCCTTCTGAACAGAATCATCAGGACTCTGTGTCACCTTACTGATGTTTTCTGATTTATAACCAGCCTTCTTGTTTTATGTGCATTAGTAAAAAGTGTAGGAGCTCCAGAAATAGGTTTATCCTGTACCACATGGGGGAAATTCCAATTAGTTTTCTTTATAAACTGAATCCTTTTGCTTTGGGGATATTTATTATTAATCTCCCCCAGAAAACCACTACAGGCCTTCTGCCAAGGTTCATTGTCTGCCCATAATCGGTCAATTTCCTCATTGGTCAAAGGTACAACAATTTCTGCCGGATCCTTTCCAGTCAATTGTCAAAGTCTGAATTTTCCTTTGAAGATCAGATCTGAAATCTTTTCAATGTATGTTTTCAGTTTTTTATTTGGTCTATGTGGCAGAAATATCCATTCTAATATAATATTTTCACTTTGCATTATGACTCCTGTAGGGGAATATTTAGAAGACAAAATAACCAGGATGCAGTCAAGATCTGGGTCTATACGGTTAATATGTGCTTCTTGTAATCTCTTTTCCACCAATGCTAATTCTTTCTCAGCTTCAGCAGAGAATTCCCTGGTACTGTTTAGATACTTATCTCCATCTAAAGTTTTGAACAAATGAACCAGTTCATAGTTTTTAATACCAATAACTGGTCATATGTGGGCGATATCCCCTAATAGTTTCTGAAAATCATTGTGTCCTTAATCTGTCCCTCCTAAGTTGTACCTTCTGAAATCTAATTGTTTGCAAGCCTATTTTATATCCCAAATAATTGTTAGAATCCCCTCTTTGTATATTTTCAGGGACAATGTGAAGTCCCTAATCAGGCAACACCTTCTTCACTTCTTCAAGCAGTCTTTCTAAGGTGTTTATGTCTGGGTAAACTAACAATATATCATCCATATAATGGTAAATAGTAGATTGTGGGAATTGTTTGTGTATCACTTCTAATGGTTTTTGGACAAAATATTGGCACAGGGTGGGGCTATTCAACATCCCTTCTGGAAGGACACTCCTTTGGTACCTTTTTACTGGGTAGGCATTATTGAAAGTAAGTACAGTGAAAGCGAACTTCTCTTTATCTTGTTCTTGTAGATGTATGGTAAAAAAAAATCCTTCATATCAATAACTACAATAGGCCATCCTTTAGGTAGCAAAGAAGGTAAAGGTATACCAGACTGTAAGGTGCCCATGGGCTGGGCCTCCTTATTAATTGCTCTTAAATCTGTCACCATTCCCCATTTCCTAGATTTCTTATTGACCACAAATATGGGGGAATTCCATGGGCTGGTTGATTCTTCAATGTGCTGAGCTTGTAACTGCTCCTGTACCAATTGTTCTAGGGCTAGAAATTTCTCCTCTGTCAAAGACCATTGTTGAACCCAAATAGGTTTGTCTGTCAACCATTTCAAAGGCAGGGCTGTTAGTGTCTTTGGGGTGCCTGCAGCTTTGAGACTGCATTGTTGTGCAACCTGAATAACTGGCGGCTGTTTTACATAGCCTCTTGAGGTATTGCTTTCAAGGCCATGATTGGGTTTTTGGTTTATATTTAAGCCTAGAGGGATCTTAATTTGAGTGTTCCATTATTGTAGTAGGTCATGACCCCATAAGTTCACTGCTATGTTGGCCATGTATGGCTTCAATCTCCCTCTCTGTCCTTCTGGTCCTATGCATTCTAGCCATCTCACACTCTGTTTTACCTGAGACAATGTCCCAATACCTAAAAATTGAACATCTACCTCCTTCAGAGGCCACCTGGGGTGCCACGCCTGTGGAGTTATGATAGAAACATCGGCTCCCATGTAGACTAATGTAGCAGAAAATCAGAGATTGTACTGGTGTGGGAGGGGCTTGGTTTACAAAGACAAAACAAAAACAAAACAGAGATGAGACAAAAACAAAACACAAAAAAAGAGGCAAGTCTTCCGGTCCCTGGGCACGGCGACGCGGCGGGTCCATATGGGTCAGTACGGCAGCGGCTAAGCTCGTTGCTAAAACTTCCTTTTATAAAAAATTCTAACAAAATAAACCTTATTTAATACATACCTCTTAATAATGAGTTTATACCGCAATATTGGCGCCCAACGTGGGGCTAAATCCCCAGACCTGCCGGGTTCGCGCGCGCGGACAGAGCTTGTCTGACCCCCACCAAATTCCGCACCCGCGCACACTGCATGCTTTGGCCCCCATCTGCGTACACAAGTATTCAATACAACAGCCAAAAAAAATCTGCATGCAAAAGAACTCCTGAGACCCAGTTCTAATAGTGCACGCCTGATAAAATTTGTTAAAACATTTAACAGAGACCCTATCAGCTAAATCATCACCCCGTTTCAAACACCATTGCTGCTACACTATGACACCTGCTGACCATAAGTCCTCATTACATCTAAATAAGACAAAATTTTTTTCTTTTCTTCTAAAATGTCCGATCAGATAAATGTTCACAATTTTACTCACTTTTTCACAATAGTAATAAAAAATTATTTTCAAGATTATGCACTTAGAGGTTATCTCTACCCAAGAGTCCTTTTGCTTTTCTGTGTAATAATATATTTCTTACCTACTTATTCTAAAAGAGCTCAACATAAAAAATATAAAGCTAAGATGTCTGACATAGATAAACATATTAAGACATTCCAAAAACTCATTGTTTCCATAAAAAAGTCTACTTTGATCACAAAAAAATTTAAAGCTCACATTGATAAAAATTTTAAAAAATTAAATAAAAAATTTAAAAAAAAATAAAAATTTTGTTAAAAAATACAAGACTCATGTTAATAAAAATTTTAAAAAATTAAATATAAAATTTAAAAAAATAAATAAAAATTTTAAAATAATAAATAAAAACTCTAAAAAATTTAAACAAAAAATAATAAAAAAATAAATATAAAATCTAAAAAAATGTTCCATTCTATAAAATTATTAAAAAAATCATTTATAAAAAACTTTAAAACACTAAAAAAGACCATTACCACTAAATTACAAAATTATAAAACTCATTTAGAAATTAAAAAAAAAAATTTTAAGACAACACCTACTCAAAATAACCCAAAGCCCCCTCTTAAACGATACTATTACAAAAAAAGTTCTTTACCTAAAATAGTTACCATAAAAAGACTACCCCCCATCCCTCCAACTCTGTTCCCAGTTATGACAAAGACCAAAAAACCACAACCACATAAAAAAGCTTCTGACAATGTGACATACAATTATAAACCTATACCCATAAAAAATTTAAAGACAATAAAAAAGCCATAATAAACTATAATATACACTCCTCTTTTATAAGACAATCCTTAAACTCATAGTCAACACAAAATCAAATAATTCCTGATAACTAAAAAAATTTGACAAACACAGTGTTAAACAATGGCCAAAACTTCTAATAAAAAAATTAGTTTAAAAAAAAGACTAAGGCCTTAAAATCTCAAAATAAAACTAAAAATGTTATCATCTCCAAAAACCAAATCCTTAAAAAAGGCCCGTTTACTAATTTATCAGTTCAAGCTACTTATGATGACCATACTCTGTTGCTGTATCATACTGCTGCCTTAAATGCTTAAAAAAAAATTTTAAACCCAAGACAAAAAATTGAGTCATATACCCAAATTAAACAAAGTCCAATAGAGCCTTATACAAACTTTTTACAAAAGTTGACTCAGACTATAAATAAAACAATATCAAATTCAACAGTTAAAAAACAATTAATACTCTCTTTGGCCTTCAATAATACTAATATAAATATAAAAAATTAATCATGCCATTAAAGATCAAAAATACACCCATAGACAAATAAATTCAATATACACTTAATGCTAACTATCTACACCCTAATAAAAAAATTAAATAAGTCAAGCCATTACTAATGCTAAGATAAAAAATCAAGACATTATTTGCTTCAATTATAATAAACCAAGTCATATGAAAAAAAATTATAAACAAAACATACATAAAAACTTTTCCAATCACAAAAATAACTTAAACAAAAAGCCACTATCTCCTAAACTATATAAAAGATATAACAAAAACAAACATTAAACAAATAAATATAAATCTATAAAAAACAAAAATAACAAACTTTTACCATCAAAAAACATATCTCGGGGCTTCCCCCAAAAAGCCCTCAAAAATCAAACCTCCAAGCCAAAAAAAATTCAGTCATATCCAATCACAATAAAAAACAATGTCCTCAAAGCAAATAACAAATTCCAAGCCTAAAACAATAAATCATATAACCAAAGACAATAAATTGCCCTTACAAAAAAATTAATAATATCCAATAAACCAATAAAACATATATTTTAACAAACCTCCATAAATAAACAAAAACCAAAATTAACAATAAAAATAAACAATATTTAGACTAAGCCTTGCATAAAAATGTTGTCTATTCTTATTGTCAACTTTGGTCTTTGCTCATTTATGGAGGTCTGCCAAAATATGCGTTTTATTGGTTTACTGGATACCATCAGCTTCTCTTGTAAAGGCGATCTATTGTCTATGGCTACATGGTCTACTGTTTCAGGCTTGGGATTAGTTACTCATCCTGAGGAAACTGGTCTTCCACTGTGACTGGATATGACTGAACCTTTTTTGGCTTGGAGGTCTGACTCTTGGGGGCTTCCTGAGGGAAGCCCCGAGTTACATTTCCCGATGTTAAAAGCTTTCCATCTATGTCTCTTACAGATCTACACTCATTTGTCCAATGTCTGCCTTTGTTACATCTCCTACATAGTCCAGGAGGTAGTGACCTTCTGTTTAAGTCACTCCTGGAATTGGAATAATTCTCATATATGCCTTGCCTACAATTCCTCTTTATATGGCCTGGCTTACTGTAATTGAAACAAATAATGTTTTGATTTCTCACCTTAATATTAGCAATGGCTTGTCCTACCCAATTCTCTCCATCAGAGTGTAGATATTCAACATTAATTGAAAGTTGAATCTATTCTTCTATGGGTGCACCTTTGATCTTTAATGGCATGATCAATTTCTTACATGTCATATTAGCATTATCAAAGGCCAAAGAAAGTATCAATTGTTTCCGAACTTCTGAATCTGACACTGCTCTATTTACAGCCTGAGTCAACCTCTGTAAAAAGTCTGTGTAAGACTCCTTCAGACCTTGTTTAATCTGAGTATATGACCCAATTCTCTGTCCTGGGACTAAAACCCTTTCCCAAGCATTTAAGGCAGCAGTATGGCACAGCAACAGAGCATGGTCCTCATAAGTAGCCTGAATTGATACATCAGCAAACTGGTCTTCCCCAAGGATTTGGTCCTTGGAGATGGTAACATTCCCAGTTTGATCTCAAGATTCCAAGGCTTTAGCCTCTTCCCTAAACCAATTCCTCCACTGCAAGCTTTGACTATCTTTCAACACTGGGGTGGCCAAATTCTTCCAGTCATCAGGAATTACCCGATACTGTGCTGACCATGAATTTATGTATTGCTTCACAAAAGATGATTGTACGCGCCATATGTCACTATGGCTTCCTTAATTGTTTTTAGATCCTTCATGTGGATAGGTTCATAAGTATATCCCACGTTGTCTGAAGCTCTTCCATGTGATTGTGATTTTTTGGTCTCTGCCACAACTGGGAATAGAGTTGGAGTAGTAGGGGGTAGTCCCCTCATTGTAACCACTCTAGGTGGGGCACCTTCCCTACTGCAGCATCTTTTAAGAGGGGGCTCTGGGTTGTCTTGAACAGATGTTGCCTCAAAATTCTTTTCTAAAATCTCCATACGACCCTCCTGGTCTTGTAACCTAGCAGTAATGGTCTTTTCCAGTGTTTTAAATTCCTCTATACATGACCTCTCCAACAATTTTATAGAGTGGAAAATTCTCTCATTCCCCACATCTACACATTCTAGTACTTTCTGATCCAGTTTCCTAAATTTTTTATCAATATAAGCTCTATATTCCTCTCTAATCAATGTAGACCTGTCCTCTATGGAGGCAATGAGCTTCTTAATTGTCTTAATATGTTCATCCATGTCACACATCTTAGCCTCATACCCCCTGTGGGAAATGTGTTCATCTCTATTCTGGGATCCTTTAAAATAGGTAGGTATAAAGTATATTATCACACAAGAAAGCAAAACAGCTCCTGGGTTGAGATAGCCTCCAAATGCATAATCCTGAAAATAATCCTCTATCATCATTGTGAAAAAAATGGGTAAAATTCTGAATATTTATTTGATCAGACATTTTGAAAGAAAAGAAAAAAAGAAAAAACACATAGGGAAAGAACTAAAACATTTTAAATAATTTTAAAAGAAAGACAAGGTTGTCTACTCTTTCTGCTCTGTAGTATTGTATACAATTTTATCTAAAGCCACAACACAAGAGCAAAAAATAAAGGGATACAAATAGGAAAGAATAAACTTGAATTGTAGTGGGAAATCATGGACTGTACAGGTGTGGGGGTTGCAGTGGAGCGCAGGGCTGGGAGGGGCATGGTCGCTGACCCTAACCCTAACCCTAACCTGGAGAGATGGAAGTGGAGGGCTCACGAGGAGGCGGGGCTTCCGGTCCGTGGATGCAAGGCTGCGGGTTGGCACGGCTTTCCCTCTGATTTTTTTTTTTTTTGGAAAAAAAGAAAAAAAAAACCTTTTATAAATAATTCTAACAAAATAAACCTCATTTAAAACATACCTCTTGACGACGAGTTTTTACCATGATATTGAATTATCTTTATTTGTAGATGATGTGATATTATATGTGAGATACTCTATATACCCCACTTGAAAACTTTTAAAACCAAAAAACACCTTTAGCAAAGGGGGCAGACTGCAAAGTCAATATGGCCTAGTCACTAGCAAACATCCCAGAAAGAAATGAGCAAAACAATTCTATTCTTTAACAACATTATACATAGAATGAGAGGGCTTGAAACACTCAGTACTAAACTGGTTATCTTTCAAATCCCTTCCTTAAGGGCTCAGGGAACTTTGAAGTAGAGAAAGCAGAAAGCCTAAGAGCCAAGGCAGATGGAGGACACCGAAAAAACAATGCTCTCTAACCCAATATAATAAATGTTCATATTAACTCACAGAGACTGAGGCAGCATGCACAGGTCCTGCACAGATCTGTAGTAAGTTCTCTGTGTCTATGTTAGTGTTTTTATGGGACTTCTGAGTTTGTGAACAAATGGTTCTTTGATACTTATACCTTTTCTTGGGCTCTTTTTCTTCTGTTTGTTTCATGTAGATCTGATGTGTTAGCTTTTGTTTTATCTTACATTTGATTAATAAAAATGAAAGAAAAATGTATGTGAAACTATGTAAAATTAGTAATTTTATTTGTAGTTACATAGTTGCATGTGTTTTCCTGAAATGGAGAACATGAGAGGCTAAAATTAGTTGTAGAAGAAAGCAAGTAGGCAAGTAGACACAAGGGACAGATGAACGGAAAGAGGACGGCAGGAGGCTATTAGCAGAGTGGAGAGTAAGTGGGAGGTGGAGGAGCAGTGGAGATTTGCAACTTACTTTTTCAGCCTCACAATGGTATTTGATACCTGATATGACAAGTGCAGAAACAGAACTTCTAGGGAGGAGAGGGAGAAAAATAAATAAAAAACAATAGAGTATGCATTTATCAAAGAACAAACACAATAATTTTTGTGTATTTTAAATTTAATATTTTTATTTCCACTGCTGTTGGGTTCCTTTTGCAGAAAATGTCTTATAAACAAAGAACCCTCAGTCTATGAACATGGAGTCCCCAAACTATGATTTTTTTTTATAAAGAAAAAAGTGAAGAACATCCAAGTTTTATGGCACTATAACTGGTTTCAGCTATACTGTTCCAGAACCATAGTAATAATAATAATAATTAGAAAAAATGGCCCTAACAAAAAACAGGACAATGTTTTTTAAAGTATTATTACAATGTAAAAGTTATTATTATTATTACTATTAAAACATGTTTCAATCAACAGTAGAATCAAGGATACAAATATAAACACATGCAACCAAAGCCATCTCAATTTTGAAAAGATGTAACAATGACACATTAGAGAAATAATACTATCTTCACCAAGTAGTACAAACAAACAAAAAACCAAAAAACCAAAACCAAGAAAGCAACCTGTAGAGAAAAAGAAGCTAGATCCCCAAAATGATTTGAATTAAAATGCCCCCATAGACTCTTACATTTGAATTATTGTTCCCTAATTCAAGGAATTATTGGGAAGTAATGAAGGCATGGTTTTCTCGAAGGAGGTAGATCATAGCTTTGAGGATTCAAAAGACTTCTGTTGCATTACTAGTGTCTTACTCTTTGACTTCTGGTTGTGTCTCAAGATGTGACCTCTCAATTATTGCTCCAACTTTATGCCTGCTACCATGTTCCTACCATTATAGCCATGGATTTTAAACAACTGAAACTCTCAGCCCCATCTAAACTCCTTTTGTAAGTTGTCTTGGGCATAGTGATTTATTATAGCAATTAAAAAACCTAAGGCAATCTGTGTCATTTAGTCTGTGTAAAGAAAACTTCAATTCTAGATCTTAGTATAAGACCTGAAAGTCCAGAGTCATAAAATAAAATTCAGATAATTTTATATTTGGTCTTAGGTGAGGGCTGTCTGAAAAGAAAGTCAATAGTCTAGAGAATAAAATGCAGATTTAACTATCAGAGTTGAATAAAAATCTTCCCAGAAAAGAAAACAATCAAGTGTAGAAAGAGGCTACAAAATAGAAAGAAATATATTGCTATCAAAACCTTGACAGAGAATTAGTATCTAGAATGAACTAATAACCTCTGAAAATAAAATGCTCAGACAACACATAATTAAATAAACATAATTTTCAAAAGATAACAGACAAGTGCCCAGTGAATCATATCATATTTGTAAAGAGGTCTCGAACCTTATTTCTAAAATGGTTGTTGTTTTCGCTCTTCTTCAGCATAGAAATTATGTTTCTGCTGAGTTCTGATTTCTATCAAAAAGTAATCTTCTTTTCACTTTTTCATGGCAGTGTTTCAACTCTAAAGTCAGATTCTTGATTTGGATTTTTGAAAGTTAGAATAGATTTTGTTAGATGCTTTTGTAATTTTATGCCTGTTTTGTTTTCTAAAAGAATCATGTCCTTTTTGGATTTTAAATTCTTGAAGTCTAGATATTTTTATTCAGTTTTTAGTATTTTACCACTAGCCAATCACATTTTTTTTGTGGTAAACTCCTCTCCTTTGAGAATGTGGCTTGCATCTCACTATGGTCTCTGTCTTATTTTTCTCCAGTGTTTGCCACATAGCTTGACTGCATTACACTTGAGATCCTGTCCTCTTGTTCTCTGTTTCCTGTTGATCAGGTCTTATCTGAAATGTTAATTGCTTTCATTTATGCATTTACATTTTCAAAAATGCACCCAATACATGCTTAGTAACGTATTATATATTTGCCTCAAATGTTCATAAAAATGCTTTATTTCTTTAGAATTTCACTTATACTTACTGATTGGTGATAAAATTTATTATATTTTAAATGTGTTATATATTATAATGAATTCTATATTAATTATATTAATATTATTTAACTAATTAATTAATTCAGAATAATTGTAGTTCTGTTTTATTGAATTTTATGTCAATTTTACATATATTTAAGAATAATTTTAGTTTATACTGTGTTTTGTTATTTGGTGAGATAATTTCTTATTGTGTTTTAAATGTACTTAATAAATATAGTAACTTTTATATTCAGGAACATGGTAGATATTTATATTTATTTAAATTTTATTTAGTAGCCCTTAGTAAAGTTTCATATAGTTTTTATAATTTTTGTTTTACTTTCTTTAAAATTTGGAGACAGGGTTTCTTTGTGTTGCCAGGATTGCCCTGAAACTTGCTGTATAGACCAGGCTTCAGAAGTGCTGAGATTAAAGGCATGTGCCATCACCTCCAGGTGGTTCTAGACTTTTAAGAGACTATTTTATAACTGTGAATATTATGATGTATTAGTTACTTTTCTTCTTGCTGTACCTGACTATTGTTTGTTTCTTTTTTGTCATTTTGGTTCTTTGAGGGCCCTTCCACCCAGCTGCCAAATAAATCACACAGAGGCTGAATCTTAATGCCTGGCCTTAGCTTGGCTTGTTTCTAGCCAGCTTTCTTTAACTTAAATTATTTCATCTAGCATTTGCCTGTGGCCTTTTCTTTTTCTATTCCTGTATAACTTTCTTTGTTTCTTACTCTGTAGCTTGCTGTACAAATAGGTGGCTGTCCCCTATAGTCATCCTCCTTGTCTGGATTCATTCTTCTCCTTCTCCCAGATTTCTTCTTGTGTTTATTCTCTCTGCTTGACAGTCCTGCCTTGCTATTGGACATTCAGTTCTTTATTAGACCTTCAGGTATTTTAGACAGGCAGAGTAACATAGCTTCACAGAGTTAAAAAATGCAACATAAGCCAAAGTAACAGAGTTGAAAATGACAATGTACAACATGCAACAAAGCAGTTCAAAGTAAATGCCAAAGAAAGGCATGGTATCAGGATCTTGAGGCAGATTCTTCTGTTACATTCATAGTCAGGAAGCAGAGTGTGATAGGTACATATGGTTATTTTGCTTCCTCAATTTTATTCTGGTCTAGATAGTAGCCAAGTGAGTTATGTCACTGACATTTGGGAGGCTCTTCCAATCCCTATTAACCTAATCAAGATTAACCTAATTCCAGATATTTTTCTTCAAATGATTCTAGAATCAGTTAATTTTGCATTAAATATAAGCAATTGGCTAATAAGATTATTTATTTATTATATTCTTCAAGTATTTTTAATATATATGAAAGCTATTTAACTAGACCACTGTATATTTGAAAAAGGCTGATTTAATGAACACACATTATTGTAATATATTTTCATATATTGTCTTTTAATATGTTTAAAATCTTTTAAAATATTTATAATATAGACTAGAAATATGGTAATTTTATTATATATGGTGTCTATATATTCATTTATTGTACTTATATGGTAATTATAATGTTAAAAAATTTAGTAGTAATAAAATGGTTTTCATGTTTTTCCTAGTTTATTTCCAGCAATTTCTCATATCTTGTAATGTTGGCTTTTTGTAGAACTGTCCTAGAAAATAATGTATTTTGACTGAGTTTTATCATTTAAAACTATGTTAGATATATAGAATTATGAGTGCTTTATAAGACTTCAAGAACATTCACAGGAAATACCTAAATGCATAGAAGGATACCCACAGTAGGACACACAAACATACACACTCAGCTCTTAACCCTTTTCTATGCAATGTTAGCTGGATCGACTATTCTTCCTTGATACTTCTGCTAATTGAATTCATCTAATGGAAACAGAAGGGGATAACAAGGGTTCAGAGACCATAAGATCTGTTATTCCCAGGCTGTTTTTGCAATTCAGGCACAGTTGTGTGTGTGCTTTTATAAAATGCCTATATCGGATGTTTTTTTTTTTTTTTTTTTTTTTTTTTTTTTTTTTTTTTTTTTTTTTTTTTTTTTTTTTTTTTTTTTTTTTTTTTTTTTTTTTTTTTTTTTTTTTTTTTTTTTTTTTTTTTTTTTTTTTTTTTTGTGGCTATGACCAAAATGACTGACAGAAAATAAGAAAAGAACAAGCTTTCACAACATAACACTACTGGAGACATTTCGGATTCAAACCAAACCACAGTCGTTCACCTTCTACTGCTAGTGTCTCTTTGAATACCAGTGACCTCATGTTTCTCCCTGTCCTTTCAGGCCAAGGCTGGTCATAACTTATTATTGTCTTCTGTTCCTCATTCCAGCTGCTTGTCTATTATCCCCTTACTATTTTTTTCTCAATCCTGTGTAGTTATTTGTATAAATACTCTTTTCAATTATTATTTCTCAGGGAGTTAATCTTGTGGCTGATGGAATATATATATATATATAGACACATATATGTATACATATAATATATATATTCTTCTATGTAATACTGACTCATCATTCTTAGAAACCCAGGGTACTATACTGATCTACACTGTCTTATTCCTATTGGAAAATAATCAAACCTAACTCACAATCCTGTCATATTATCCCATATTCTCTGTTTGGAAACCTCTTTTATATACCTTTGATGGTGTTTCTCCTTTGTTTGAAAATATCTCTTCCTATCTGTAATCCATTCTTTTTATAAAGACTTTTAGAGTACACCTTTCACATATAAACTCTTGTTTAGACATTGGTCTAAGAAATTTCAAGTAGTTTATTTTTATGGACACTTGCTACTAAAGTGTAATCTTCCACAACGATGAAAGAGCCTTGTGTTCTTTATCATAGTTTAGTGTTTGCTTTACATAAAATTCATAGTATGCGCTAAGCTATTAAAGATATATTCATACCAAATCCAGATGTTTTTAGTAGTAGTGAATTCATATACTTCTTGTCAGAATTAAAATACTATGGGAAAGGTTGTATTCTATAATTATCACAAGTTGTGTTAGTGGAAAAAAGTCTGGTATTTTCACTGTTGTGGCATATGTTTCTTATTGACACTTTAATACAGTAGAATTCTATTGAATTTATGATACATAGGGTTTAGCCCTATAAGCATTCTAAGATAGATATGACTCTTCACAAATCAGTGTAAATAGATGAGGATTGAAGAAACTATACTCATTTGAAAATCTGTGATCAGGTAATTTCTGATAGTGACTCTGTATGTGTAATTTTGACTTTTAATTGATATCTGTCAAAAATAGAAGAGAATAGAAATAGATGTTTGTTTCCTTTAAAGACATGCAATTCAATCATCTAGCAAAAATCTTGTAACCAAGGAAGATATATTCTAAAGAACTATTTAAAGGACAAGATGGAATAGACTGATAGCTCAGTGAGTTAAACATGTGCTTGAGTTTGGATCCCAAGACCACATAGCATTGTACAGTGTTGTAAGAGACAGAGACATGTGACTCATGTAAGCTCATCAGTGTACAGCTTGATGGCTACACATAGTGGCAAACAATGAGGAACCTTGTCTCAAACAAGGTGGAAGGTGAGGCCTGACACCTGAGATTATCATTATGGCATGTGTGTTCCCAGATTTACATAGACAAACAAGTGTGCACACATATACATACCCTCACACAAAGATTTTTAAAAAGACATGAAATATATTGTCCTGTAATGATAATAGTGATAGATATTTCAAAAATTGAGTGTTTCCTTTATGTCAAAGAAAGTAATGACAAGTCCATATCAGAGAAAGTACTCAGCCTGATGAGAATGAGTGCAAATAGCCAAAAGGCAATGAAACATCAGTATAGCCCATGAAATGAGAAAATATAATTTTTTCAAAAAAATAATACTAGACCCTACAGACACACTTGTACACTTACTTGGGTGAAAATCAATCAATACAATAATGCTGTAAAACAATATTGTAGAAAGTAGCTGAAATTTTACACACATGCAGAACAGATGTCATGGAGAAGAGAACAGTTGTAAATCACAGTAAAGCCACACAGGAGACTGCTGTACTGCTAGAGAGAATACACTGGAACAATTACCCATGCTCACCCACATAGAGAAAACTGAGATAGAATTGAATTGAAGCATAAGTTGTGGCTGTTAATTTATAACTTTACTTTATTATCTCAAATTTTTAAGGAAGTAATAAATCCATTACATGTGGATTAAAATGTTTATTCTTAAAAAAGAATTAAAATATAAATTTGATTAACTGAAATTTGGTTTCAGGAGGTTGTATATTTTGTGGTCATTTGTACAAGTGTACAAACATTAGCTTAGTTGCCTAATTGCTTATGTTCTCTGTGTTGAATGAAAACATTTCCAGGTATAATTTCTAAACCTTGAAAAAATAGTATAAATTTGAACATACTCTACTACTTTAAAGAACAGTAAATAAATTGGTATTTATTTTGTTTTATCATTATTTAAAATGTATACTGTTGGGGTGAAGGCTGGTTTGGGGTCAGGAGTTGGGGTAGCCTCTATGCTCAGGGTCCTGCTACTTGCCCTTGAGGGAGGGGCAAATATGGCATGGAGATCAACAAGACAACCTCTGGGGACAGGTTGAAACAACCAAATCTAATTTTATTATGGAGAGAAAATTTTAAAATACGTTTTTTCCAAACCTATCCCCCCTAACCAGGAGAAAGGGCTTTGGTTTGTTATCTGTGGCTGCAGGCAGTGGTGTCTCTTGCTGGTCTAGAAATGTTGTATTCAGACTCTGTCCTAATCAAGGCCCCTAGGCTCAGACCCCGGGTTGGCTTATGTGTAATTACTTAGGAGCACATATTTTAAGGCACTAATTAACACCAGTTTGTTGGCACTGGTTGAGGGCAGGCTAGTCTTCAAGTCCTTTAGAAGCCCCTACATTCTAGAGTATACATGTATTATATTTTTTGTGGATCATTTATATACTATATAGGGATTCAAAATTATAGTACATATTAAATATTGGTCTATCCACATTTGAAAATGTAAACCCCCCAAATCCATGGAATATGGTTAATTTAATATCTTGAGTTAAGGAAAACAATAGACAAATTCATTTTTGCTAATAGACGTCTACAAGACCTCTTTTACTTTGTATTTTCTTTGTATGAAACTATAACCAACCACATGCTAACCACATAGTACAGTAGAAATGATAGTTTGCTCAATGTAGCCATTGTGGGGCAATAACATCAAGCTAAATTTGATGTTTTAAGCCCATGTGTCATTTCTATGAGAAAAGAACATTTAAGTTTTCTCTATCTAGGAGTTTTGAAATATGTAATACATTTAAACTACAGTCATGATCACCAGGATCCGCCTTCAGACTAACTGAAATTTTGTGTTCTTTGACCAAACCTTATTCTTTAGGACCATCTATAGCCACTCTCTTGTTACCATTTCTCTCTGTGTGACTCCAGAGAATTCTGAGTCCACAGATCTCACATAGAAGTATACATGTGATGTTTATATTGCTGTGCTGTCTGACTACAGTTTGAATAATGTTCCTTAGATTTATTCATATCTTCACAAAGAACAATTTCCTTCTGTTTTAATATATGTCACATCTAAAAGTCATGCATCCATTGACAGGCACTGTGGGGTTTCTTTTTATATCTTAATTGTAGCCATGCAATGAACATGGGGTGGTCCTGTAGCTGGAGGTTTTTCAGTTTTGCCTGGGCCCCCAGTACAGATAAATCTCTTCCATCTGTATCCCCACAGCTGCTTATAAAATTATTACTCAGAGGCTTATATTAATTACAAACTGTTTGGTCTGTGACTCAGGCTTGTCATTAACTAGCTCTTTCATCTTAATCCATTTCTATTAATCTATATATCATCACATGTCTCATGGCTTACTTGTGTTCCCTTATATCTTGCTCCTTCTGCAGCTCATAGCATCTGCTCTGATGCTGACTTTTTTTTTGGTATCTCTTTTGGATTTCCCTCTTGGTTTATATTCTGTTTTGTCATAGGCTAAAATAGTTTCTTTACTAACCACTGATAGCAACACATATTCACAGTATATAGAAAGACCATCCCACAGTGTGCTCCTGTCTTTTTGATATACTGATAAAATTTTAGTTTTTAAGAGTTAGTTTATTCTTATTTCTGTATATGTGTATATATGTCTGTGTGAATGTATCCTATGTACGGGGCGGGGGGAGAGCATCAACATGGAGGTCAGAAGAGGACAGGAGATATCCTAGAAGGTAGATGTGACCCTCCTGATAAGATACTGGGAACAGAACTTGCAGTCTCTGGAAAATCAGCAAGGGTTCCCAGCCATTGAGGTTTTGTTTGTTGTTAAATGAATCTCTTTGTTGTTTTGTATAATGTTCGTACAAATTTACTTCCTCAGTACACAAAGATTTCCTTTTCTCTGCATGTTCATCAACACTTTTAATTTTCATCTCTGACAGTAGTTATTGTAACAGGCATTTTTCCTTTCATTTTAATTTGCAAATCCTTATTGATTGGTGATGCTTAACATCTTAAATAAACTCATTGGCTTCTTCCATGTCTATCTTACTCTCAGAACATATTCTGTTACTATAACAAAATACTACAATTATAATGGGAGTCATCCACAGAAAACATAACAAATAAAAGGATGCAGATAAAAAGGAACACTCGTATACTACTGGTGGAGTTGCATATGTGTCTAGCCACTGTGAAAGTCAAAATGGAGTTTCTTCAAAATGTAAAAGAAATAGAACTGTCATGTGATTCATTCCCCTCTGAACACAATCATTTGGTCATATTTACATGTGACACATTTCTAACAGTTGGAAATTTATCACTCTAAGAGTGAAAGATTTTATACAATACATCAAAGAAAGTTACTTTCGCATTTAGTGAGTAATGTGGGGATTGTCTCTCCTGTCTCTGAGGTTTATTTCTTTGGGGAGATGAATATTGTTTTCTCCTGCCTTTTATCTCACAACCCAGAGTGAGAAAGAAATTTAGCAAAGCTTCTGCAATGTCCCTGTTACCCAGAAACTGGGCAGAAGGTGAAAGGTGTTTATGCTCACTCTGTTAATTTTCCATATTTCATCACTTTTCTAGTGAGTGTCTTGATTATTGTCCAAGATTCATGTCCTAATGTGGTTTTATTTTCTTTTCTTAAAATATAATTTGAGACAGCATAAACATTCACCAACTAATGTTCAATTAAAGTTAATAAATAGCAGAGTTTATTTTAAACACATAATTTGCTTCAATAGCTTTGTAACTTATACTATAAAGAGTCTAAAATGACTCCTTATAGTTTTGGTTATGGTTGATTTGTTTTATGGAATAAATTATTTTTATATTGGTGTTAAGGGATATGCAAACTCTCAAAATGTAGACTAATAATAAACATTGACATTTATGAAGCTTTTTATTTATTGCTTTAACATTCATAATAATCTAGTCATCTTTCAACACGTAAGGAAATTATGCTAATTAGCACTGACACTTATATAGATTGGGGTTTTACACTGACACTGGGTGACAGCAAGACCCCTCTTCCACAGCCATGCAATGCATGCCACACTGTGGCAGATCTTTCATACACATGTGCCTGGATCTTTAGATAGGCCTGTGTACAGGAACTTCCAGAATGTACATGCAAATGTATTTTCATTACAGTTGGTTGGAACATGGGGCAGCATTACATAAAACTGAGAACATCAACATTTTAATATCAAAGTAGAATGTGGGCTGGGTGTGGTACAAAAGACTCAGCTTGGAAAGCATATTGTGTGTCTATCTTGTGTACTTACATTTGAAAGTTTGTAGAGGATGTGACAGTGGCCCAGTTACATGCGTTAGAAACAACTGTGGGATTCATGCCTCTGTCCTCCAGGGGATCCCAGACCTTCATGTGGACATTCCCAAAATGTCCAGTTTCTGATTTTCAGTGCTCTATAAGGTCACCTTACAGCACAACTTTACTCCTATTCAGATTCTATTTTTTGAAATGTAATCTTTATTGAGTTTAATTTATATAAAATAAACTCTTTTCTTGGCAATTGTATTCAATCTTATTACCATGGCAACAGTGAATAATTCTAAACAGTGTCCTTCCCCAGTTGATCTGCCTGCAGACAGTAATCATGCACCTTTACTAGAATTTCATGCTAACAGAATCCTATAGTACGAAGATATTTACTCATCTTGCTGTGTGTATCAACATCATGTTCCTCTTTGTTGTAGAGTACTAGTCCGTAGTAAAGTCTTGCCACTTGTGGGTTGGATCTGCAGACAGTAATCATACACCTTTACTAGAATTTCATGCTAACAGAATCCTATAGTATGAAGATATTTACTCATCTTGCTGCGTGTATCAACATCATGTTCCTCTTTGTTGTAGAGTACTAGTCTGTAGTAAAGTCTTGCCACTTGTGGGTTGGATCACCCCAAGCAAGCCATTGATATCAGACTAATTCCATCTAAGTCTGAACAAAAGCAGCAAGCTTGTTGGAATTAATTTTTTTCCTATTTGTAATTTTTTATTGTTTTTTTGAAAAACAATATTAAACTTTATATAAAAATGCAAAACATTCAGTATAGCTAAAAAATACAGTAATAAATTTACGCTAGTATGATAAGGATTATTTTTAGGAGTATGAGTGCTTGGAAGGGGTCCATATCACAGATACACAAAAGAAACCACACCATCCTTGATGATAACTTTATAAAAAGCTTGACTTTTCTAATCTAGAAACTTAGAAATGACTTCCTGGAAGATTTACTAGTCATGAAGTCTCTTACAGGCAGCTCATCTGGTTAGAGTATTTCATCAACAACTGTTATTGTTTTTATAATCCTGGGAGAGGCTTTCAAGTCCTGTAAGTAGAGTGGTTTCCTCAGACTTGGGCATTTTGTTTACTTCCAGAGTCTTAATAAGACCCTTAGGAGGAAATGCTTGACTTTGAGTTCATAACATCAGTTTTCTTATAGCAATGGGACTGTGCACTTTATTTTGATGTCTGCTTATATTTACCTTGGTGGAACTTTTAGAGACCAGATAGTTGAGCCACTTCATAAGAACCCCTGGCCTGCTTTCTGACACCCTGTGTTGCTACATTACTATCAGCAATGTCAGAGCTCCAGGAACTCTGAAGTGACACTCAAAATTTACAACAGGAATTTTTAACCTTTCTAGAAGGTGGGCAGAGCATCTTATTGTGGATTTAGCTTTATTTCTAGTTAGTAGTTATTAATATTGAATGTGCCTATAGGACTTTATCTGCCATTTCCATGTGATAATTTAAAATGGTGGAAAATATTTTTCACTATTGTCTTTTACAAAGTCATTATATATTCTGAGAACAAGCAACCAATCAGATGTATTTTGTGCAAGTATTTTTTCTAGGTTTGCCACTTGATATTGATTTTCTTGGTTATTCCTTTAAATGTGGCAAAGCTTTAAATATGTTAGACTAGTATTTTCCAAGTTTTGTCCTAGGAGTTAGAGAGCCTTTGCTTTTTTGTGCCAGTTTGAGATATATTTAATAACTGTGGGGCTGTGCGGTCTGAGAAAGTGTCCTGTATATATGGACTTGGTAACATCCATTGCTTCAAGACTGTTCTTCTACTAAATTATGCCTGTAAGTTCATTAAATGTTCATTTATTAAAAACAATTTCTTTCACATCTTTGTTATATGTTTTTTGAATTTATGTTATAGATTCTTATTGTCAGCACAACGTGTCTTGATCACAGTAGCTTCATTAAAATTTGTAACCAAAGCTTGATAATTTCCACATGTCTTTTTCTTGTCTTTTTTTCTTCAATATTCTCTTGTCTATAAAAAACTGTTCACAAGACATGGCTCTATATAATTATTATGATTATAAAACAGTTCTTACTGAATCTATAATATAGTAATTGCAATAAAATATTATGATCAAAACATTCAATGTCAATTACAAAAATAAAACTCAGTGTTTAATAGTATGATAACATTATTATCAATAAGTAATTCCAAACTTAAAATTTAATGTTTCTTTCTTAACAAAATAACAAATGCAAAATAATTTAAGCTATATTATATTTTGCTATACAAATAAATAGAATGATAAAAGATGTCACTCTTTTATAATAATACATGTGTATGTGAGACATGGTAATGTTGAAATGGCATGAAGTAGAAGCATTATACAATGGAGAGTCTGTGAATGAGGTATGTAGGGTACAGAGAGGAAGTAAGATGATCAAGCTTTCAGTATAAAGGCCTGAGAAACCAACACACTAAAGTATTTACAATTAGGAGAGTCTAAGTTTATTTAACTTGCCTGCAAAAAAAAAATTTGATGTAAAATGACATTTGTGTGAACAATGAATTGAAGTGAACAATAGCAAAAGTGTGTTTCTTGTTGAAACCCATCCATATCTTATGGTTTCTTACTCAATAAACCCAGTCCTAGTACTATCGAGGAACTGGAACTGTGTGATCTCCACCCAGGATTCCAGGCTAAATTTATTTGTTCTCATTTCATTGAGAATGCAGCTCACGTCCCAGATTGATTTCCATCTGGAAATTAGATTTCTCTTATCTAAAGGATCAACTGCTCCAACCACTTTTTTTATTAACAGCTAGGAAGCAATTGTTAGATGTTTCCCAAAGCTATTTTCTCTTTTGCCTATGACTCATAGTTTGGGCAACTTTTTTTTTCAAGTTTTTATTTGTGATTCTGTTTTATTTGTTGTTCTTTTGTCTCACCAGGATTATAAATTTCAGCTGAGTATACATAACTTCCTGCAAAATGTTTGTCTTAATACAGAGATTGTTCAATAGTTGAGTAAACACATTGATTAATTGATACAAATACCAATAACATTGAAATTTCTACCAGAGCACAAGCTAATGCAAAATCCAGTTCATAAACTTGATGAATGTTTTAGTTGGGATTTCTAAAACACTTTTCACATTATTTAATATGCATGCATAAAATACTCTACCTTAAAACATTACTGTAGTAATATGAATATTTATAAACCTTTAGAGGTCTCTTTTAAATCTCTGAAACATATTTCTTGTCTTGAGGTAGAAATTAGGTTCCTAGGAATCAGTTATGAAACTGTCCTAGGACAGGACACTAAAGAAATCATGAATGGCACAAGGTAGATATAGCCAAAGCTCATTGAGTTTAGAATATAAACTGCTATGCATTCCTGGCTTGGGGCATTTTGAGCAGCAGTAACAAAGTGCTATACAGTAAGTCATTTATAAGCAATGAAGAGTTATTCTTCCATTAGCTGAGCCAAGGATGTTAAGGATGAAGGCACTGGTGTTCTGGTGAGTCTTTTTTACTCTAGTCCACAGCCAACATGCTTATACAGTCTCAGATGTTAGAGGAGGCAGGATAGCTTCTAAGGGCTTCTTTTAATGAAGCCCCAATTACCTTCTGCAACCTCATCTTCTAATATTATTACTTTGGGAACTTATTTTCAGCATCCAAAAATTTGAAAAACATAAATATTTCAACCAGAGCAAAATTCTAGCAGAAAATCTGAAGGTTGTAAGTTCCTTGATATCTTTAATACTGAGTGCAGGATGAGTAATAGTTCTTTTCTTTGGAGAATGTGAAATAACACAATCAAATGAAGAAGTTTGCATTTACCATGCAAAGAAAATTCCTTCCAGAAAACAATAACTAAAAGCAAATTCAGACAACTCAAATAGGGTAAGAGGAGCTACTTGTGTGTTACAAACTGTACTGCTGCCCACTAGGAAAAAGCTGTCTATCATTTTTTTTTAATGTTTGTATTAACTGAAAATAAATGAGTTATTAATTGTTTTTTAATTTATTTTGTATTTATCAAGAAAAACAGTAAAATGAATTTAAAATGCTGATAAGTTAACAATAACTATAAAGAAAATAAAAATCATAAGCATGACTTATCAAGGGTGATAATGTAAATAAGATTGCTACACATATATTTACTTTGTGTTCAGCTTTCCCTCTGAATTTTTTTTGCCATCCCTGTATATCCCCATTCAAGGTCCCTTCCTGCTCCTGCCACATCAGGTCATTTTTTCTTCTCCACAACTCCCCATCCCGTCCCTGGGCAGGAAGCAGACAGTCCTATGGTCCCACTGACCCAATAATGCTTAGATCAGTCTCCACTCCTGGCAAATCCAGTTTTGTCCCCGCTTCCTCAAGAGTGAGTCAGGTGTTTCTATAGTTGGAGTGGGGTCTGAAGGGTCAGTCCAGGGTGTTTCTGATCCCAAGCCATTCAGTGTTTGTCGATTGCAGCTTGGGCATGCTTGGCTTTTTTTCTTGTTTGTTTGTTTAGAGACCACTAATGAGTGAGTACATCCCTGGCTTATCTTTCTGAGTTTGTGATACCTTGCTCAGGAGGATATTCTCCAAATCCATGCATTTGCCTGCGAATTTTAGGATACCATTTTTTTCTTACTGCTGAGTAGCATTCCATTGTGTAGATGTACCACAGTTTGTTAATCCATTCTTCAGTTGAGGGACATCTAGGTTGTTTCCAGGTTCTTGCTATTACAAATAATGCTGCTATGAACATAGTTGAGCTAATACCTTTGGAGTGTGAATGTGCCTCTTTAGGGTATACACCCAGAAGTGGTATTGCTGGGT
>PVIH01012321.1:0-16456 GCA_004025045.1 Sigmodon hispidus | reverse complement strand
TTTGCTCCGCATCCTCTCCAACATAGGCTGTCATCTGTGTCTTTTATCTTAGCCAATCTAACAGGTGTTAGGTGGTATCTCAAAGTTGTTTTGATTTGATTGGCTAAAGATGAAGAGCACCTTTTCAGGTGCCTTTCAGCCATTCGTAGTTGCTCTGCTGAGAATTCCCTTTTTAGATCTATACCCCATTTTTTGATTGGGTTATTCAAGGTTTTGGGCTCTAGATTCTTGAGCTCTTTATATATCTCACAGCTGATAAACACCTTCAGCAATGTAGCAGGATACAAGATTAACTCAAAGAAATCAGTAGCCCTTGTATACACTAAAGATAGAAGAGCTGAAAAAGAAATTAGGGAAACATTGCCCTTCATAATAGCTGCAAATAGTATTAAATACCTTGGAGTAACTATAACCAAAGAAGTAACAGACCTATTTGACAAAAATTTTAAATCACTGAAGAAAGAAATTGAAGAGGATATCAGAAAATGGAAAGCTCTCCAATGTTCCTGGATTGGTAGGATCAACAAAGTAAAAATGGCAATTCTACCAAAGGCAATCTACAGATTTAATGCACTGTCCATCAAAATCCCAACACAATATTTTTTGGACCTTGAAAGAACAATACTCAACTTCATTTGGAATAACAGGAAAGCCAGGATTGCCAAAACAATTTTACTCAACAAAAGAACCTCAGGAGGTATCACCATCCCTGACTTCAAGCTATACTATAGAGCTACAGTAATAAAAACAGCCTGGTACTGGCCTAAAAACAGACTTGTGGACCAATGAAATAGAATTGAAGATACAGACATTAACCTAAAGTCTATCATTTTTTTATGAAGTTTTATTGGGTAATCATCACACTGGCAATATAGCTGGTCACTTGGTGACTAGTCCATAGTTTCAGTCTTTATGCCAATGAGAATAAGAATCAAAGAAGAATCACCTCTGAGGCTGTTTCACTTCTCCTAATGGTCGCCACACACTGAGGCTAGAGTGATAGGAATTGAGTATGCTAATGGACACAGAAGATGCCATCTAATATACATGTGCACAATGGCATTAAGATCTCTAAAGAGTAACAGCTGTGCAGGTTAGCAGCTTTGTTCCAATTAACTTAACTTCATGGCTCACATTGTTTCTTCAGACAAGTGCTAGCTGTCCTTCTAGTACAGAGATTTTTTTGTTTTCATGGTAGTAAGACAACACTGGCCTCTCAGTACAGCTTCTTAACCACAGCAGTTCTGGTCATTAGTGGTAGTAGAGAATCAATCTCAGGTAAGAGAGATCAATGTTCCTGGCTAAGTGTGTTTTTCATCATCCGTGCTGAGGTGTTGGGGATACAGAGTTGCTTGTATTAGCAGAGAAGCACTGAAAGAACCAGAGGTGTCTCCTGAATGGAGGAGATAAAGCCAAATACCTGCATTCCATCTAGAAAGTTGAGATTAGAGGTCCTTAACAACCTGGTATGTTGTAGTAGGTTTTATTGGGCCCTTTTGGGCCTGGAGGTTTGGACTTAGTCTGTGGCAGAGGTTTGGAACTTGGTTTGTGGTGGCTTTTGTCCCCCAAAGAAATGAATCAGACACTTACATTATTTTATATTGTTTGGCCCATATCTTAAGCACATTATTAGCTAGCTCTTTTATCTTAATTTAACTCATTTTTATTAATCTTTTCACCACGTGCCTCAGCCTCTGGCTCACCTGTACCTCTACATGTTTTTTTTGGGGGTCGGATGGAGACTGACTTAACTCCACCCTTTTCTTACCTGCCTGCCCTTTGATTCTCTATCTACTTTTATGGTGCTGTGCATAGGTCAAAACAGTTTTTTATTTATAGCATATAGAGAACATTTTCACCACACTGGTAATTAGATGGTAATTTTGCCATCTGAAGAGACAAACCTCACCTTAATTCTCCAGAATAATAATCACAGATTCTTCATGCCTAGACTGTTATTCTTTCTTAAGGCATATGTCACATGTACATTATGGCGTGCTGACTTCTATGATATCAAAGACCACACTAGATTTTAAGACTTTTAGCTTTAGATTCCACCCTCATGATCACAGGTATTTTGTGGACCTGGAATTGGACTAATAGGACTGATTGTTGCCTGGAACAACTTTTTCCAAATTGTATTGTGTTGTGAATAAATTGACAATGAACCATCTTGGATTAGACTTTGTGAAGTCTGACCCAGGTTGATAAAATCAATTTTTATTAATATCTCTTTACAGGTTTTGCTTCATTATATGACACCTGCAGGGATGACCCCCTCACTGTGGATGAAACAAAGTATTCCCAGAATTTATTTTCACATTCCTGCATTGCAACAGATACATACATATGTCCCACAGACTACCATAAAGATATAGCTTGCAGGGGTTGTTCTGTGAATTTGTTGCTGATTATGACCATTGCTCTTAGAAAAAATGGGGATAATGTCTTGGGACAACTCTAGATGCAACATCTCCATCATTCATTATTTTATAAATGTTTCCATGTAGATATTTTATCTATCTGATATTGTTGAATTCATGAATATTGCATTAGTTTAACTATTAATGAAAGGTAGACCAACTTGCATGTTTTTCATTTTCTCTGTAGATGATAAAATCATAATTTTTTAATGAATCACTATAAGTTTAAATATGTTTCTTTTTAGAAAGGATCCTACTCTTTATCCTTAAGGTCTCTGCCCTCATCTGACTTTTAGTACTGGGATTACAGGCATACATTACTACACCTGACTAAATATAAATATAAATACTCATTATTGATATTCTCAGCAAAGATTTTGTCCCCATGAATTTTGTTTTTGGAAAGTATTATCTTATAAAATAATGTCTTCAAATTACAAAATCTGAGTGATAACCAAGTATAACTGAAAACCCAACATTGTAGTCTCATTGCACATACTCCTCTCCAGCTAGTACACAGGGCTGATGGGCTGCCTAGTAGTTGTTTCTGACAAGAATGAAATAACATATGTCACATGAAGGGGTGAAAAGAAACCTAAAACTAAGGCCATACCAGTTTTAATTTGAACAATATGATATATTATCTTCCCTGGTATTTAAACAGGGCTGCTCTTTGTAATTCATACCACTCTCAAAGATTAAATTTTTTGAAGTTCAAAACATTCATTGACAAACTTTGATAATTAAAAGTAAAATTGGAGTTCTTTTTTCTTTTTTATAATTTTTAAATGTTTTTTGAAAATCAATATCAAACATTATATCCAAAAGCAAAACCGTCAGAATAAATTAAAAAAAAAAAAAACCACATATAGTAACAAAACTTCTTTTTTCTCTAAAGTACATGAAACAAAAAAAAAAAATCAAAAGCTCCACAAGCCAGGTTTGCTCAGTTACAGATAAATAAAGCACAGTAGGTCACAGCTAATACCTACAGGTGCACTATGGCCACCACAAATTTACGCTAAGCAACCCTTCTACACACAAACCAGAAGTTTTGTTTTGTTTCTCTCTCTCTGTTTCTGTCTCTCTTGGTCTCTCTCTCTGTCTCTCTCTCAAAGTTTTAAATCACTTTATTCACCCACCATCTTTCAATGAAAATAGAATGTTTTTGTTTAAAGTCGACTAATAAGTGAATACATCCCCTGCTTATCCTCCTAGGTTTGTGAGACCTTGCTCAGGAGGATATTCTCCAAATCCATCTATTTGCCTGCAAATTTTAGGATACCATTTTTTCTTAATGCTGAGTAGCACTCCATTGTGTAGATATACCACAGTTTGTTAATTCATTCCTCAGTTGAGGGGTATCTAGGTTGTTTCCAGGTTCTTGCTATTACTAAATAATGCTGCTATGAACATAGTTGAGCTAATGCTTTTGTAATGTGAATGTGCATATTTATGGTATATGTCCAATAGTGGTATTGCTGGATTCTTGGAGAGATTGATTCCCAGGTTTTTGAGAAACCTCCATACTTCATTCCAGAGTGGATGAACAAGTTTACACTCCCACCAACAATGGAAGAGTGTTCCCCTTGCTTTGCATCCTCTTCAGCACAGGTTGTTATTTGTGTTTTTGATCTTAGCCAATCTGACAGGTATAAGGTGATATCTCAAAGTTGTTTGGTTTTGCATTTCTCTGATGGCTAAAGTTGTTGAGCAGCTGGATATTGAATTACACTACATGTCAAAGAAAGTTTGTACTGGGCATGCCAAATAGGTGTGGGGAATTTCTTTTGAGACTGTTTCATGAGGGAAAGAAAATGAACTCAACTTCACTGAAACACAGGGTAGGAAAACTTACAAGCATGAGGATGAGTTAGTTGGGAAGTACAGAATGCCATTAGCATGCTATATGATAATGTCATTTGTGCCTCTTCAGTGCTCAGAGATGGGGTTTTATCTTCTTGATGATCACAGTTGAAAGAGATCTTTTCAGATGTGTATGAGAATGACATTACTATAAAACTGGAGACTAGGAGGGGATTTATAAAAGAAGTTATGATGACATCTTTTCTAGGGAAAAATCTCTTACATTCTGGAAGAAAGAAGACTACTTGATTTAGCCAGGATGATAGGAATCTTGTTAATAGATGTCACAGGCAACCTCTTAAAGTTAAGAATCAGGTTCAAGGCAAACTGGCAAGGCATTATATGGGTCTCTTTTTCTTTACTCCATTTGGACAATTTCATACATGTATGCATGCATACTGGCCACTTTTACCCACAACCTCTGAACCACCCTGTGTTCCTTCCCTTTTCCTAGAAAATCTCACATTTTTTGCCTACTTATTGTGTGACCTTGTGATATTAACCAGGGCCTTCTATGTAACCATGGCTTTGGAGTTATATGTTGGATTTGAAAAGGCTCAGCAGTGGGTACATAACTAAAGACAGTGACTGCCAATCTCCCCGAAACTATCAATAGCTGATAGGTCATAAGAAAAGAGTCTCTTTTTCTTCCTTGCCTGCCTGATTTTTCCTAGGACTTCCTAGGACTGTTTTAGTGTGTGGCACTAATGCAAGTGACAATAGTTGTTGGGAGTTAATAACTGCAAGGGTTATATTGAGTCTAAAGAATGACATTTCATTGTCCTTAATTCTACTACCTGACTCTGACATATCTTCTACCCCTTCTTCCTCAATTTTCCTTTAGTCTTAGGTGCTATAAATTACTTTATTTCAAGACTAAACCCATTATTACTGATTCTCTTAATCCAGGTAAGCCATGAGTCTCTGTGTTGCCTTGTGATCCTAAAGAAGGATCAGTGTACTGTTGAATTGCATTTCTCAGATGTAGGATGTTGATTTTTTCATTTATCTATTGGCCATATTCCTTCATATTTTGAAAAGAATTTATTCATTGTTTTTGCCCAGTTATAAATTGGGTTATTAATTTTTGTAGTTTTTACAGCTTTGCATTGTTTTGCCTATTCCAGATATTAATCTCCCTTCAGAAGTATAGTTGACAAAGATTTTCATCTTATTCTTTGTGCTTTTCACCCTGTTTATTATTTCTTTTGTTATGAAGAAACTTTTTAGTTTCTTAAAATTCTTTTAATTATTTACCAAGCTATTTGAGTTTTTCACAGAAGGTTTTTGGCTCTGTCTACATCTTTCAGTGTCTTCTCTGGGATATTTTTTTCATGCAGTTTCTGAGTTTCACATATGGCATTAAGATCTTTAATCTATTTTTTATTGATTTCTGTACATAGTAAGAAATATGAATCAACTTTTATTTTTCCACATGTGAGAATTTTGTTTTCCCGGGGTTAATTTAATATCTTAAATTATTTTTTTATATATGTGCATTTGCTATGTAGGTGTATATATATATATATAATATATATATATATATATATAAAAGTTTATATTTGCAGAGGCACACTTGTGTGTATGTGTGTATAGGCTGATATTTGTTAGTCTCTAAGTATTACGGTAATTAACCAGCCATGAGATATATATTAAGTAATATTTATTATCCAAATATCACTTACAGAGAAGGGTTTTGTTCGAAGAGAGAAAATAGAGGGGGAAGCAGTGCACCGGAGAGTTTCCCAACCGCCCGATCCGCCCAGGAACTGCACCAGAGCCCGGCTTCCTCTTCCTCCTCTTTCATCTGGGGCTTTACTTCCGACGCTCTTTCCAGTTGACCCTGCCTCGCTCGGATCCAGCACTCTGACGCAATCAGTTCACATGTGTAGCTTCTGATTTCCCGCTACATCTAAGAGACATGCCCTCTAATCTCTAATGTCGATCCACATCCTCCTCTGAGCTCTGCCATGTTATGCCCCTTTAAAGCAAGCTTCCCATGTGCATCTCTCTCTGAGTCTTTGTCTTATCTAGGGAGCTCTCATTTCTTTCTTTCTTTCTTCTTCTTTCCTTCTCTTTCTCTCTCTTCTTGCCTTTTCTGCTATTATAATCATAAACTCTGTTAATTATAATCATATTCATCTGACAATAAAGCTCATTTCTACATAGAAATAGACATTAAGAATCTCCTACTTTCCTCTGCTGCCTTCTGCATTGCCAATTGCAACCAATGAAATCCTCTGCCAGATAACTGGGTATATGTGAACTGTGCCTAAATATGCAAAGTCCTAACAAAATTGAATTTGTTGATTTCTTCTTTTATTCATTGAGAATAGAATCTCTCAAATGAACCTAGAACTTGCACATATGACTTGTGTAGCTAGTCAGCTTGCTCTGAGAACCCTCTGTCTCCACTTTCAGACTGATAGGCAAGCTGCCATAGAATTTCAATCAGGATGCCAAGCCCAGCTGGCATTTACCTGGGTTCTAGGAATTCAACTTCTAGTCCTCCCTCTTCAATCTTCCACTGCAAGTACTTTCTCCATCGAGTCATCTACCATCCACTTATCAGCATACTTGTTGAAAAAAATTGTCCAATGTTTAATGTATGTTTTGCACACCTTTGTCAAAAATTAGTAGCTGTGGGGATTTGTTTTTGGATACTGCATTTTATTCTATTTTTCTGTGTCTAGTTTTTGTATAAGTACCATGTTATTTTTCTAGTATTATAACTATACTGCACTATTATACTAGTACTATACTATAGAAAGCAATGAGGTATATCTCCAACATGATGTTTTACATAAGATTACTTTGGGAAGTTTTGGTGATTTCTATGCTTGTGAGAAGTGTCATTGGAATTTTAATTACCTTTTAAAAATTATTTTTTGTAGTATGAATATTTTAGAAAAATTAATTGTGCCAATACTAAGCACAGGAAGTCTTTATAGTGTCTAATATTTTCTTTCCTCAAAAATCTTTAAGTTTTTAATACAGAAATTATTCAGTTCTCTTAGTTAGAGCAAACTCAAATAAATTTTTATTAATTTGATCCCAAGAAAAACAGAAAACATTTTCTTCAAAATCCAACAGACTCTTGGTTTTTAATGTTTTTAACTAGCAAATATGTTTGCACCATCTGATTTAACTTCCCACTGGCTTATAAGCTTCATTGCTTGCTTATATATAAAATATCTTTTGAGCTTTCAGTGTAGCTTTTTATTTTATAACATTCTGTACCTTTTCTAAATGGTATCCTGATTTTTTTATCCCACACTTTTGTTTCTTTTCTATTTTGATTCTAATCTTCTCAAGTAAAATCTGCCCGTGTGTTTTACTTTAGTGGGTTTAAAATATTTTATTTTTAAAAACATATAATTTAGATTATGGGCTGGTTAGGTTTTGCCAACTTGACACACAAACTACAGTCATCTGGGAGGAGGGACCCTCAGCTGAGGGATTGTCTCCATCAGATTTTCTTCTCAGCATGTCTGTTGCAAATTTTTCTTGATTAATGGGGGATGTGGAAGTGCATGGCCATTATGGGTAGTGCAACCTTTGAGCAAATGGTCCTGGATATATAAATAGCAAGCTGAATAAGCCACAGAAAACAAGCTAGTAAGCAACATTTCTCTGTGGTTCTGCTTTAATTATTTCTTACCTTGAATTCTTGCAATGAATTCCCTAGATGATAGACTGCAACCTGTAAGCTGAAATGAACTATTTTTGGCCCCAAATGTTTGTTTGATTGTTAGTGTTTTATTGCAGGAAAAAAGCAAACTAGGGCAAATAATGTCCTTTATGTTTAAAATATGTTTAAGGATTTATTTGGAGAAAATTGTGACCAATTAGAATTTAAAAACTTTACTATTTAAATTTTAAATATCTAGGCAAATGTCAACTTGTTTACTAATCTTAACTATATATAAGACATTGTTCCTCTAATAATTTAGTGTCTGTAGAACATAATTGTTCACAGATACTTTCAAATGGGCTACTTTAGGCAAGGAACAAGTTATGTGTTTTCCTACATAAAGGAATATACATTTGACATTTTATGTTAAGCTTATAAAATCTGTTTTGTATGGATGATTTCTATAAAATCAGGGAAGCTCTTTGATCTAGGTAAACCTATAGTGCATACGACCAATGTCCTTGCTGTGATAATAGTCCATCAAGGCTGATATAATGGGTACTGGTAGGATCTATATGAACTTGTAAGTTCTCCAATTGCCAACACTGAACCTTTTTAGACCTGGAGGTGAGTAAGCATCAGGGTCCAGCATTTTTTTTTTATGATTCTCACAGAAATTTCTTTTTTAATTATAACCTATATATATCTTCAAAATTCTTTTATTATTATTATTATTATTATTATTATTATTATTATTTGGTGATTTTTTCATTATGCACTTCATCAAACTCAGTTATCAGGCCTCTCAGTTTCATACCCACTCTTATGATCTCACCATTTATAAAGAACCCCATTCATACTGCTCATTTATTTACTGGAGCATAATTAAAATTTATCTGCGAAATGTCAGTTTTCAGACATGTTGGGACTTTTTAAAAGGTAGATTGAATGCTCAAAGCAGACACATCAAATGTACTCCTGCATCTGAATGCCCACTGAGAGAAATGTTTTGCTTCAGCTAAATGTCTGGGAAGAAAAACAGAAAGCACCAGGGAATAAGCTGGATGCATGAATGTCAGTCCCACAGGAGGCAAAATTGAGTAAATGTTAGTCAATAGTAACTGTTAGGAGAAAATGAACTTGTGCCAAATAGTACCACAAGCTTATTTGAGGAACTGTGTATCTTTTCTTAAACCAAACACTCTTTATTCATCTTCCTTAGAAGCAAATGCCCATTTATATTATCCAAAGTGGTTTGGTTAGATGCAAATACAGCTTTTTGTTCTTGTTCTTTACAGTTTGAATCAATCTGGGTTTGTATTTAAGTCTACTGCTCTTTGTGGCACTAATTGGGAAATTATTTTGCTTATTGTATAATAAAGTCATGTGCCAGTCTGACTTTTTTCCACTTAAATTATAAAGTGTTTGTAAAATTTCTTCTTCTTCTTCTTCTTCTTCTTCTTCTTCTTCTTCTTCTTCTTCTTCTTCTTCTTCTTCTTCTTCTAACATCATGAGGCTAGATACACATTCTTTCATTTTCCCCAGTGCCTATAAAATAGATCTTTTATTTTCCAGGCTCTACAAATATGTGTTCACCAGAGAATTTAAGTGTTCATAGAAGAATTTATGCCTTCATAATCTGCCATCCTTTCAAAGTATGTAAGCCAGTCTGACCTCAAAGTCCTTATTTAACTGAGGATGACCTTGACTTCCAATCCACCTCCCTTTCTCCCAAGTGCTGGAATTAGAGCATGCTCTGTCACAGCTTGCTTTAAACACTAGTGAGGACTGAATCTAGGGCATACTGTAGCTTTGCAAGTAGTCTACCAAATAAGCTACATTCTTTTGTTCTTTTTCTGCCCTTTAATTCCACTATCATTTACATTCACTTGTAAATTACTCTTTCTGGTAATTTTCATAGTTTCTGGCATTTCTGTGTTGTAATATAGGATCAGATGGTCTTCAGGAAGAACACCTGTTAGTTTTCCTTGGTAACTTATGTCTTCTGATGATGAGTTCTCCTAGGTTTTGTTTATTTAATGTTATTTCTCCCTATTGAGAGAATTCTAAGCTGCAAATACTTTAAGATCATTGATGCTGTCCTTTCCTCGGTATTTAAAGAGAGAGTCTGAACTGGCTTCCCTTTGTTCTCCTCATATGTCACAACTATTACAATACATGTCACTGTAATATTTTAGGTAGTGTTAGCTGCTACAACCATTTTTCTCAGTTTTCAAACTAAAATTAATTTTTATTTTTCTTTTTGAAAGTAGTATTTTTTTAAATCTCAGAGTAATGTTACTTTTCCCCTTGTTTTTAATTTTTAGATTTTTTTCTTTAATGTGTAGTACTAGACTTATAATAAATAGACCATTTGTTTCCGATACTTAATTTTTTAATTTTTGAGATTATAACATAATCACACCTGTCACTTTACTTGTCTCCCTGCAAAGCCTCCTACTTGTCATTCTCTATTCTCTTTCAGATTTATGACCTGTTTTTTTTTTTATTAACTCATATTACCGATTTCTTTTTTTCTTTGTTTGTACAATAAAGTTTCTGATATTGGCCTACCTTCCAGTTCTCAAAACAATACGTGTGTCTAATATGTTTACAGATCTCATAGTTTTCCCCTTTTCTCTTACAATATTTTCATTTCTATGATTCACTTCATTTGTTCTAGATACCATTCCTACAATAAAATTCATTCATTTATTCATAAATAAAATTTATGATGTTACCAATTGTCTTGAATACTTAGAATAAATGCCTTTAAAATTAATGTCAGAAACCTCCACTGTTTGGAATTCTTTGTTTAAAAAGAGATTTATTTATTTATTATGTATACATTATACAGAAGAGTGTACCAGATGTCATCATAGATGGTTATGAGACACCATGTGGTTGCTGGAAATTGAACCCAGGAACTCTGGAAGGACAGTCAGTGCTCTTAACCCCTGAGCCATCTCTCCAGTCTGTGGAAATATTATAAGTACATTTCTAGTACCTGTTTTCTCCTCTTTATATCTAATTTTTTGATTATTTGTTCTCTTGACAGCCCTAGTCATATATTTTCCTCCTATGAGGATTTGACTTTATTCTTTGCTATGCTTTTTTTTTTTTTAACTCATGGCTGGGGGGAGTTATCCATCATGATTTTTGTGAAGCTTACTGTAGGCTTTTTTCCTTTGGAGGAAGTCCCTGATTTCAATATTTAATCCTTCAACACTGAGCTAGCAAAAATTTCTGCTTAGATTTGATCCTCTTAGGCCTCTTTTGTTCCTTAATTTCATGATTTCTGGTTTTATGTATCATCAGACGCCTGGAGGGGAGACACAGCTTGCCTCTTTCAGTGTCCATCCCTTACAGCATTTGCTCCTTGGCTGCTTTAGTTATCCAAATAACTCAAGTTACAAATTGGCACATGCAACAAATTGTTGTATTATTATTTTTAAACTGTTCCTTAAAATTTATGTTTTTCTTTTTTTTTTTTTTTAATTCTTGGTGGGTGGTTGGAGTTTCTTTGAAATACAAAGTTAATTTATCAAGCTAAAGTGCTTTTAAGATTTTATATGTTTCCCATATAAAGAAAAAAAACGAAAAGAAAACAAAATACTTGCTTTCCCGAGAGCATGAGTACACATTAAGAGAAAGAAAGCTACTATCTGACTTAAGTGGAAGTGATTGGCTTCAGGACGTTGGTAATTTTGTTAGTCCTTGGTGCTGAGTTTGGTGGTAGGCATAGCTTATGAAACACTTTCAGAAGACTTTGCAAATGCTGTTTCCTTGAGTTTCCTTGTCATTGGGAATGCTTTGCAGAAAAGCCCTGTTTCCTCTTACATTCCAGTTGTGCTTTACATGCATGAGATGTGAACATTGAGAAGTGAAAGTGAATTTAGTCTCATTTCTTATACATTGGTTTTCATTTGAATTGCAGATTTTTTAAAGTTTCAAAAATATTTTAGTTTGGAAAGTTAGTTTCTAGCATTCTTGGAGTTCTGTTTTTATATCAAGGACTATAATTCAGTGATTTACACCATTGACTCTTAGAGATGATTTAGCCCTTTGGCAGTGGTTGGAAACATTTGTCTTTCCCCTAGGTAGAGTCCTCTGTGATTTTTTTAGTCAAAGGGCAGATGTGTGTTTGTGCACACTAAAGAAGTGTCAGATTCCAAAATATCTGATTTAAACATGAAGTTAATTTGGACAAAGATTTTTAAAACTACATATAAATTCTAACATAAACTGTTACTTAAACTAGCAAGTATTATCAATTTTTAATATTTACCAGGCATACTTATTCAAAGAAGAATAGACATAGGTCTATGTGAAAAAATTAATATACACATTCTTATTTTAAAATAGATGTTGGTATTTTTATAAAAAAAATAATCATCAAAATGTCAATAAAAAAGGGCACCCCACCCTCAGGGCTTAGAGAGCTATGCTTACGAAGAGACAGAAAGAGTGCATGAACTAGAACACCAAAGAAACATCGTCTTCCAGACACAACAGAATTGATGCATATATGAGTTCACAGAGATTATGACAGCATACGCACAGCTGGCCTGTACAGGTTCAAACCAGACTTTGTCCCATTGTTGAAAGGAGAAAATGGACAGATTACCCACCCATAACCAAGAAGCTATCTACCATTGAGCCAGCTTGCAAAGAAAAAATTAGGTTTTTTTTCAATAGAGTTTCACTGGGTTTATAAACCTCATGTAAGGGTAGGCATCATTCCCAGCAATAGATAGCCAATATAAAATGGAGCCAATAGTGTTTTTGTAAATTGTTTTAATTTGTTTTGACATTTTTTGTTTTAATGGTCTTTTGCTTTTTCATTCTGATTTCTAATTTTGAATTTCTGTAGCTTTTGTTTTATTTAGCGTATGTATGAGTCATTGTGTACTTCTTCCTTATACTTTTATTATTCAAAAAAATTCTTGTTGCCTGCTTGTTTTTTAATGAGAGAAAGAAGGTATAGAGTTAATGAGTCGGAGAAGCAATCTGGGAGGAAACGGTGAAAAAAACAATGTGATCAGAATATATTGTATAAATTTTCAATAAGAGTGGGTATGAAACTGAGTGGTCTGATAACTGAGTTTGATGGAGTACATGATGTAAAATCACCAAATAATAAAAAATACTAAAATAAAAATAATTACTCATCATAGTTTAGCTTTTTTGTTTGCTTGTTTATTGAAACAAGCTGGTCAGTTAGTTAAACTTGCAGCAGTTAGATCTCATTTTAAAAAGAGGAAACATAACAACTTGTGGAAAATGGAATTCTAAAATATAGCAAATATTGTAGAATATCTTTCTGACTTTCTACAGTTTATAGTATAGAGTAATTTTATTACTAATCCTGACAACTCAGTAAAGACTACAGAAAGTTATTTAGTATTATTAAATGTTTCAGGGAGCTAGATGCTGACTCCAAGTGATGTTTCATACATTAAAATCTTGCACATATAGGAAAAAAATAATTGTGCATTTCAGTCATATGCCTTGTTTTGACTTAAAGATTGATTAATTAAAATGCTCAGTTGTAATTTGGCAGATAAATTGTTGAAAGCTGTGAAATGTAAAGGTTATATTTTGTTGGTGGTGAGAAGAAGTGCAATTGATGCAGATGAGAACCAATAAGGCAAATGTATTGAAAACAACACTTTATCTCAGGTGACACTAGAGGGGAGCCAACTAACTGTAAGGGAGAGGAAGTTCTAGAAATTACGTGCTGAAGCTGATCTTTGTTCTACCTTTTTTCTCTTGTATTATACTCACTTTTCCTGGGACACATTTGCTATTCTCCTTTGAATGTGAAACATCCTTTATAAATGCCTTGGGTTAAGCATTTGGTTCTCAACAACTCTAAGCAGTGGGATCAGTGGGAATCAAGTGTTCAAATATAGGAGCTTGTAAAAGGACATTTCACATTCAAACAATAACAGCAAATGTGTTCCAAGTAGAAGTCAGTGTAATACCAAGTTAATTGTTTTTTCTGAACATTTATAGATTCCCATTCTCTTTATACGTATGTGTGTGTTTACTGGGAGTTTATGTGTGTGCAGTGCCTGTAGAGTCCAGAAAAGTGTTCTTAACTGCTCAGCCATCTCCGGAGTCCTCTAAGTTAATTTGTGATGAATATCAAGTGGTAATACTTGCTGGTAACATTTCAATATTTTATGAGAAAGAGATAATTTAAAATTTGCTGAAAACTTGACCTTGCTTGTTTAAGTCACAAAATTTGTGGTCTAAATTTAAAAATACAGAGGAGAAGACCTGTAGTTTGTGAAGAGTATAGCTTTTCAGGTCCATACATTTTTAATTATTATTATTGTTGTTGTTTTGGGGAAATGGTTTCTTCGCGTAGCCCAGACTGTCCTGGAATTTGCTCTGTAGAGGAGTCTGGCTTTAAACTCACATATCTGCCTGTCTCTGCCTCCTGATTAAAGTGGTTTAAGGAGAATAAAGGAATTAAATCTTTGTTGGGATATGTGTGCCACCATGCCTAGCTATTTTAAAACATTACATTATTGAAAGTTATCAGCACCTATTTACAAAAGATATCAGTCTGACCAATATGTGAAAGGAAAGTAATATCAGGGCTCTGAGTCATAATAAGAGAAATAAAACTCAAATTCAAATTCTTCAAGATACAATTGATGATCTTTCTTCAAACAGTGTTTCCACTCATAGACTGAATAATATATTAATTTGTATAACCTTTTTGAATCTACTGACTTTAATTGAATGGCAGGTTTTAATTAGGAAAAAGGAAAACACACACATATAAACACATACACATACATGTGTACACATACCCACACATACACACATATTCACACACACACATTGTTGATGAGGAGCTTATAAAGCTAATTTTAGGGATTCAGAGGAGTGAACGAAATGCATTAAGAAACAGTATTTTGTCTAAAATAAATGAAATAGTCATCTCTTTGCAATTGTAGACTTACAATCTACTTTATTTCCTAAGTGTGATCATTGTAGTCTGAAATGTGTGTTACAGGTCCAAAATTATTTTATATTTCAAAATTTGCATATTCTGTATCCTTGGATACCTTTATTTGTACTTAATTTTACAAAACCATAATCTAATCATGTATTTCTTCAGTCAACTTTCAATGTAACTAATTTTCATGTAAACTATCTCTTCCCTGTATTTGTGAGTGCTGATTAAGATTAATCACATAGAGTTAAATTCTTAGCAGTTTTCTTAAAAGATTGAGCATATTTATGTGACTATATGGCTTCCTTGGCTTGCAAAAACCTAGGTTTCTTTTTTCATTTTAATGTTTTCTATTGCTACTATTCTTGAAATTAATTTGCTTTGTCATTAATTGAAATTGATATCATACAGTTTAGTTTTGTATATTTTCTTTGTGCTGAGGATAGAATACTTCTAATATGTACAATGAGAGCTGTCCTTGAATTACATAACATACAAACTGTTTATCAGATGAAAAATACTCTATCAAATTAAAAAAAATGCCTTTTGGAGAATCAATAGACATTTCCTTGTTTCATAGTGAACACAAAAGTCTTTTTGTAACTTTTAAATTCATTTTATGTGTTTTTCTTTTTCTTTTTTTTTTTTTTAAAAAACTTTATTTATTTATTTGCCTTAGTGTTTGCCTGGAACTGGAACTACAGACAGTTGTTAGCTGCCATGTGGGTGCTGGGAATCGAACCCGGGTCCTCTGGAAGAGCAGATGGTGCTCTTAACCGCTGAGCCATCTCTCCAGCCCCCATGTGTTTTTCTTTTAAAAGCAATAGAAACTAAGTAACTAAGTAATAGACAATAGAAACATAGTAACTAAAACAATCTTAAATTAAAAAGTGTATAGGTTTTTTGTTTTTGTTTTTTTGGGGGGAGTATGCTTATTTGTCCTAAAAATTACTTCACAGTTAGTTATGTGAACTGAATTATATTTACCTAGCATCATTTTCTACTTTATTTTAGATTATAGATTAAATTACAAATAGTTCTAGACTGATTTATACAAAGTAGAAGACACTGCAGAATCACTCAAGGAAACAGGAAAGTCAGCAAAGTGACAAGTAGGCAATCACACTAATGAGATACTTCATCACTTAATTGTGCACCATTTTCTAAGCATATTAATAATGTAAACACAGAATGTAGAATTAAGATATTGTACAAATTCTAGTTAGTATATATTGAAAGCCCTGAGCCAGATATTGTAGAAAAGCTGGAACATCAGAAGAGAGGAAACAGACCACAGTCAATTCTCACTCAGCAACTTCTCAGGCTGAACACAGTAAATGCAATCTTTAAAAAACGCCAGGCTACAGAATGGGAAAAGATTTTCACCAACCCTACAAGTGACAGAGGACTGATCTCTAAGGTATATAAAGAGCTCAAGAATTTAGATCACAAAACCTTGAATAACCCTATCAAAAAATGGGGTTCAGATCTAAAAAGGGAATTCTCAGCAGAGGAACTACGAATGGCTGAAAGGCACCTGAAAAAGTGCTCTTCATCTTT